>JASANB010007935.1:0-170004 GCA_030248155.1 Sabatieria punctata
CGAGCCGATGGTCGCGTTCCGGCTGGATAGAGAGGTCCTTTATGTTGGGACGTCTACGCTTGGCGCGGCGACGTTCCTGTATCGACTCGTAGGTGCGCCACCAGATTCCCTTCTCCGATTTTGCACACAAGTCTGCGATCAGTTCGGCCGGTCTGGTGTTGCGAACGGGAGCTATCTGGATGGCGGTTTCGAACCGCCCATTCTTGTTAGGCTGAGTGGGGTCCACACGGCCAATGGACGGATGGTCGTTGTACGCCTCTGTCTGCTCCTGGTAGATAGGTCCCATTACCGGCGGCGTGCCAATGTAGTCTCCGGGCCGAAAGGTGTGCGTCCCTGGGGCGACACCCATCCGTTCCAGCTCGTTCAACGGGTAGTCGTCCAGCTTGATTTGAGAGTAGTACTCAGTCCAATCAGCATCCATGTTCTCTGGGCGTTGGGTAGAATACCGGGCCCAGTCCTCGCTGGTCATCCCCGAAAAGTCCAGCGGCGTTACTAGCTGGGCCATTGGAAGAGTCTCCTGGTAGAGTTGTTGGCCTCTGCCGTCGGGCATCGGTCGGATGTTGTACATCGACAGCTCGCTCTCCAAGGTTTTCTTGTCTGGACCGACAGGTGGTTCCGCTGGAAGATCGGTTCGTAACGGGGCTTCGGGAACACTCCTCGAGGTGGGTGCGCCTCCAGAATGAGCCATTGTCGTGCCCATTCTCTTACCCGCTGCTTTTTTTTTTTTTTTGCGTTGCTCGACTACTTCTGGTCGGAGATGGTGTTGAATAGCTTCCAAATCAGCCGGCCGGAAGATCTCTTCCTCGGTGTACTCGTTCCTCGGTCGGTTAGTGAGCCACTGTTGGTCTCGGCACTCCCCTCGCTCGATGCCGGTGACCACCTCCATAACTTCCTGGGTGGCCGTGGGGTCACCCGTTGCTGCTGCCGCTGCTTCCATCCACTTGTAGATCTGCTCCTCAGTGTAGTAGAGCTCGTAGTCTTCCTGTTCCTCTAACTGCCAGTCTGGCCATGGTTCATAACCTCGAGAATCGCGGCCGGGAGGTTCAGACGGTGGCAAACCAATTCCGGCAGTGTTACGTGTACGAGCAGGTTTCCGCGTAACCGAAGGCACCCGTTGCTTTTGCCACTCGTTCTCGTCCGTGACATCAGGTAGTACCGGTGCAGAGCGCCAGCGGCGCTCGAGTTTGTTGGAAATCTGATCGGCCGGGTCGTCCTCTCTGAGGCAGGGCCCCAGGCTCCACGTCCACGACCGGGTCGGGCAAAGACAGGCGAACGCGGCCGCTCTGGTTGTCGGTCAGAGCCTGTCCTTCCTCTGGAATCGCGTCTGTCCGAGCTGGGACGATCGTCACGCCCTCGGCGGTCCTTGGAGCTGGTTTTCTTTCTCCGTCTCGTCGGCCCTTAGAACTGGTCCGTTCAGTGGGGCCTCGCGAACTGGTTCGTCCTCCCCTTCTCTGTCCGACCCCGCGAGCTGGCACGTTCGTCATGTCCTGTCCTGCCACGCGAGCTGGCTCGCCTCTCTCGTTCCGCTCGGCCACGTGAACTGGCTCGTTCAACCTTTTCTGTCCTACTCCGAGAGCTAGCGCGCTCGCTCCTGTCCCGGTGGCCCTTAGGGCTGGCCTCCTTCTCCTCTTCCGGCCCTTGGAGCCGGCTCGGTCACTTCTCTCCACGTGGCTCCGTGAGCTAGTATGTCCACTCTTACTGCGATGATGATGATGGTGATGTTTCCGCGTGACCAGCAGGCCCTTCTTGCTTACTCGGGCCGGCATCAGCAGACCTTCTCCCTTTCGGACTGGACTTCCTACCGCGTTCAGGTTGTCTCTTGGAGCCCCGCTGATCATCTCCTGGCCCCGATGGCGACGCCTCCTAGCGACAGGTGGCTGGCCAGAACGCTCACTCGACGAGGGTGTAGAGCGAGCATTGTCCCGTCTCGATCGTTTGACGAACGGACAGTCTCCGCTGGATCTGCCGTCCGTTTACTGCTGGTAGTCGGTTGTCTGGCAGAATCATGTGTCTCCGGTCTCCTTCGAAGAGCGACGGCTCGACTACGATCAGGCCGACGTCGTTGTGGCTCCGGTTCGTGCTTCGACGCAGACGAGTCGTCCTCACTGGCAGAGTCATAGTGTTTTTCTTGGTCCTTGGTTTCTCCGGAAATGTTTTGCGCGGCGGCGATTGCTGATCACCGCTCTGCGACGTTCCTGCCGCCACTTGGTGAGTGACGGGCACTGGCGGTCGTACCTGTAGTAGCGGTGGTGGTGGTGTCGATCCCGGCCGTGACAGCGGACGGCTGCCCTTGCTCGACGGTGGTCGGCGACTAGATCGACCCAATGGGGCTGGTCGGTCCGGCTCCTCCTCCATCGGCGTGGGTTTCTCCGCGTGCCTCCTGCCGGGGCCCTCTCCTCCTCCATCTGGCGATCGACTCGGTCCGGGCGGTGGTTGACTGGCCATGGCTGCCCAATGTTGCGCACTCCTTGACTCTAACCAACACAACACAAACAATAGTTTGTCTGGTGGCAGAGGCTGCGTCTTGTAGCCCGGACTGTAACAAGGAATGTTGTTCAAAAACGTCATTGTAGTGTTGTAGGTGGCCGGCAAAAAGAAATCACGCCAAGCAGGAAGTGAGTGAAGCAACTAAACTAGTGCCAACACCACTAGAGGATGCAAACAAAACAGATCCCGACAGGCAGACGCAGTGGTTTACCGCTGGACGTAGGGCAGCCCCGGTGATTCACTCGTCCCAGACGACATAGCTGGCGGCAGTTGCTGGTTGGGGCTAGAATTAGGTAGCGTAAGCACTGAGACACCACACTCCGACGCGCCAGCGAATCCTCGTAACTAATCCCGCGCCTCTATGCGACAAGAGGGGAGAGATGGGCGGCACTACGCCGCTAGCAGCCAGTCTTGTGATGAGTCGGAGCGCTTCTACGTAGGAGGGTAGGAGGTAGGAGATAGGATGGTGACCCGGTCGCGCGAACATCTATATACACTATGTACAAGGCAGGTTGCGGGTCTTAGTACTCGATCTCCTCCTCCTCATCCAGGTCGGACGGGATTCGGTCCTCCTCTGGCTCTGGGAGATGGTCCTGCTCCATGTCTCCCTCGCCAGTCTCCTCTCGCTCCTCTGGAAGGGCAGGAAGCTCCGGGGCCGGAGCCTGCAGCTGTTCCGCTCCCTTTCGTCCCAGGAAACTCGGTCCTTCCAATTCCGGGTAGCAGCGCGACAAATGTTGCAGGTGTACCCGTCGAGGGGTATTGTCTCTCCCTCCGATCGGTACGATGACCGCCTGGTGTCCCTGGAGCTCGACCACCTGGTAGGGGCCGGTGTACTGCATGGCCAGCTTCATCGTCCGTACTCCAGGGTCGTACCGCATCACCTTGTCGCCCGGCCGGATTTTCGTCTCCTTAACGCCCCATCGTTGGTTGAATCGCTCCTGGTTGGTCAATTGGGCGCGTCGTAAGTTGTCCTCCAGCAAGTGCCGATCACGCTGCCAAGTCTGTCGTCGATTCTCGTCGGTGGGGCCGTCCACCATTCGATCTCCGGTCAGGTGGGCCCCAGGCACTGAGCTGGGCAGATGCAGACGCCGTAGAAATACCATCTCCGCAGGCGGCAACTGCGTAGCCGACTGGGGTGTGGCGTTGTAGGCGTAGACTACTGTGGACAAGTTGAGGTCCCAGTCGTCCGCCTCCTTGTTCACCAGTCGAGACAGCATGTTGGCCAGCGTAGAATTCATTTTCTCCACTAATCCTCCGGTCCGGGGTGAGTAGGGCAGGGCCCAGCGGTGTCGTATGTCGTACATCTCCGTTAAACGCCGAACCGAGTGATTTTGAATTCCGTTCCGTTATCCGAGACAATTTCCCTCGGGGGACCGAAGATCATAAAGACCCGGTCCAGCAGCGCTCGTGCAACCGTATGACCCCTACGGTCTCGCAACGGCTGCGCCACTACGAATTTGGTGTAGGCATCCATCACCACCAGGACGTAGGTGTATCCAGTGGTAGTGAGGTTGAGTTTGAGTGTGTCCATGTAGAGTCGTTGAAACGGCTCCACTGGAAGAGGCATCATCCCCATCGGGGGGTTCTCCGTGGGCGACTGGCCACGCCGAGTAGCACACAGCAGGCAACCGTGCACCTGTTGAGCGATGTCCTGTCGCATTTGCGGCCAATAATACAGCCGCTTCATCCTGTTGTAGGTCTTACTGATGCCGAAATGTCCTGACGTCCGTGCCCCGTGGTGATCGTACAACAGACGGGGCCGAAGAGGCAGCGGGATGCAGAGCTGCAATCGTTGAAGTTGGTCCGCCGGGTTGGTGCCCGGTGCTGCTGGAACGGTGTGTACGTGCCAAAGCAATTCGCCCGTGACAACGTACTCCTCCTGGTAACGTTGAATCCATTTGGAAAGTTCCAAATCTGCCGGCAATTCACCCGTGTTTTTGTAGGTGATCATTGCCGACCATTTCGGGTCCTGTTTTTGATGCATGGCGGCAAGCTGCTCGATATCCTGTCTGGTTGGCACCTGCATCATCGGCAAGACCGGTAATGCATGAATCCGGTCGCGAAAGTGTCCCATGGTGCCCATCACGCAGGCGTTCATTACCGCAGGCTGGTCGAGTGGCGGTAACAAATCCAGCCCGCTGTCGGTGAGGTGTTTCCAAAGAGGCCGGCTGACCGGCATGTCCAGGTGAACCTTCATCACCAGCATGTCGTCGTACGGCACCCGCTGCGTGACCAATTCCGCGTATGGTCTCCCCTCCGAAAGATTCACGTCCGAGATGCCGTGAAGGTTTCGCTCCTCCAGTTTGTCGTGAGGCATCCTCGACAAGGCGTCGGCTCCGTGGTTGACCCGTCCTGGACGATAGACAATGTTGGGCATGATTTCCTGGATTTGTAAAGCCCAACGGGCCAGCCGTTGTACTAGTTGTTTCTCCTGTAAATATCGTAACGCGTTGTGATCAGTGATTAAAGTTACTTGGTGGTTAAAAATGTACACCCGAAACTGCTGGATACCGTATACCAGCGCCAAACACTCGCGGTCCGTAGCACTGTAGTTTAGCTCGTTCGGGCGGAGACTGCGACTGGCGTAGGCCACAGGGTGTCGCTGCTTCTTCTCGTTCTCCTGGGCCAAGATGGCGGCGATGGCGATCCCTGACGCGTCCGACTCGATGATGAACGGCTTCGAGAAGTCAGGGTAGTTGAGCACCGGCGTGTTGATTAGGTGTTGAATCAACGTGAGAAAAGCGGTCTCCTGCGAGTCGCCCCAGGACCAAGTTGTCTCCTTTTTGACCAACGCATGTAGGGGAGCAGCCATCTGCGCGAATCCCTTGATAAATCGGCGGTAGTAGCTACAAAAACCGATAAAGCTCCTCAACGTCTTCAAATTGGTCGGCCTGGGCCAGTTCTTCACTTTCTCGATCTTCTCCGGGTCCGTTCGTATCCCGTCGGCACTGATCTGGAAGCCCAGAAACAGCACGTGTGGCCGAGCAAAGTTGCATTTGGTCAAGTTAATTAGGAATCCCGCTCGCTGGAGTGCCCGGAACACCTGGTCCATCAATCCTTTGTGTTCCTCCAAGGTGGCCGAGATGATTAACACGTCATCTAAGTAGGTGAACACTCGAGTAGGGTCGATGTGTCCGAGGATGCGTTGGGCTACCTCCTGGTAAAAGGAGGGAGCGTTGCACAGGCCAAAAGGTACCCGTTCGAACTCGTAGAGTCCTTTGTGGGTGATGAACGCCGTCTTCTCTACGCTATCAGGGTGCATGTGGAGGTTGGTGAATCCAGAGCGGATGTCCAGAGTTGAGAAACAGGTGGGTTTCACCTGCCCGATAGCGTCCAACAAATCGTCGATCCGGGGAAGAGGAAACCTGTTCTTTTTGGTCACCTTGTTGAGCTCTCGGAAATCCACGCACAATCGGAGATCTCCGTTCTTCTTGATTACCGGCACAATTGGAGACGCCCATGGACTGTGTGATGGACGAATGATGCCGGCTTCGAGCCATTCTGCGATTTTCGCCTCCACCTTCGGTCTAACATGGAAGGGCAGCCGTCGCAGTGCTTGTCTGACCGGTCTCTCTTCTCCGGTGTCGATTTCCATGTAGGCTACTTGGCAGTCACCAATTTCGTCCTCCGTGAGACTGAATGCCTCGTTCCGTTCTAGCAGAAAAGTGAGTAAGTCCCGTCGTATCTGCGGGGGCAGATCATCGAACGGGAGTAGGCCGGCCATGGTCAATTTCCGTTCTTCCGGCTCAGTGACAATACGAGTGATAGCTGCCTCTACCGCTTCTACCTCCTCGGCGGTCAAACTGCCCAGGGGATGAGCTGTCCCTGATATCGGCGGCCGTGGCTCGTCAACTGCAGCAATTAATTGTTGTACCGTGGCTCCCGCTCTCTGGCGACTCTCCTCTGCTGCAGCGTCCTTGGGTGTAGCATGCTCTACCAGTTTGCCGATTTCCGTCCCGGCGTCCACAGTGATGACGCTGTCCGTTTGGTTAGCCACTGTGACCAGTATTGACTGGTCAGTGTAATGCTCCGTCCGATACTGCACCTTCACCTCGACTTCCGTCTCCGGGGCAGGGATGAAATAGTAGTGTTTCTCATCCAACGTCACTCCCGGGGCTCTGCCAGTGACCGTTTCCACGCAATTTGGTTGGATTTCCCGTGCCGATACCATGTGCACAGGGACGGCTCCCTCTGGAGTAGTGCAGTTGGAGATGTTCAACACCGGGGTAGAATCTCCTTCCCCAGCAGGTGTACACGGCTGGGCCGTCTCGGACATTTCCTCGGTCTTCTCTGCAGGAGCCGGACCGATTTCCGGCAGCGGTTGTCCTTCCACTAGCTGGGAGAGCAGCGTTACTAGTAGATGTGGAAAAACTTTGATTCCTGGCAGCCCTACCAGCAGGGGGTAGGGGCATTTCATGTCGACCACGAATCGCATCTTAGCCTGGTGGCCTTGATACGAGAGAGTAGTGTCCACCACGTGTCGACTCTCCCTTCCTCCTCCAGTGAATCCTTTCAACCACACTGCGCGGGCTCCGTGCAAGGTGGTTTTGACTCCTCGAGTTTTTCCTTCCTTCAGGATAGCACGGAGTCCTTCTCTTCCGCACAAATTAGTCACTGCGCCGGTGTCGATGAGGGCAGGCACTTCCTCCGGTCCGATGTTTACTTTTAGCAATCGTAGAGGGATTGCCTCCGGCTGTTTGAGTGTAGGGTTGGCAGGTTTCAGCTCCGTTGGTCGAACGGGGTTAATTTCGACTACCCCCACTTCCGTCTCTTCGTCCTCTAAGTCCGAGCCGTCATCCGGTTGAAGATCCTCAAACTCCTCGAGTTCTTCTCCGTCGATGCTGCCTTCCACTAAGTTGACCCTTCCTCGGTAAACGTCCATGGCTCTTTCGTAGGCAGCGTCGTTCACTGCCTTGTCCCTGTCTGGTGGGTTCTTCTTAACCCACTTAGCCCATGCTTCTCGAGTCCACGTCTGAGTTTTTGGCAGCGTCCTCACTCCTCCGCGCGTGTATCCTTCCGGTGGTCTCCGGCGGATATCAGGAGGCGGATTCGCGCCTGCGGACTCTGGAGCTCGTGCTGGTCGGGCCGGGGCCCGATTCAAAGGCTGAGTTCTAGGCGGAGCACGTCTGGGAGGTTCGGCCCGCGGTGGTCTAACAGCTCGATCCGTTTCGATGGGCTCAAAGCGCTGCATCGCTCGGCGGGCGTCGGCCAGGTTGAAGCAATGTTGTTCTACGTTGTGTTCCCTGGCTTTCTGACGTAGATCTGGGGTCAGTCCTTGGAAGAACATCAACAGCTGCCACTCAGTGAGATTCCCTCCCGGCTCGGTGTAGTGAAGGCGCAAAGATTTGCGCTCAATCTCCTTGCAGTACTCGTCCAGGGAGAGGTTGCCTTGCGTAGTTCGTAGCAACTCGGTCTTCACTTCCAGTGCTCTCTCCCGGGGCAGGAATCGATCGACCAGCAGTGTTCGTACTTGAGCGTACGTCCCCCGCTCAGTCAGCGGCACAGTGTCTATTGCAGCGCGCATGGCCTTAGGCACTGCACTTTTGACCAGGGCCACTTTCGCCTCGTCCTCCACTACTTTGGCGAAAACGAAGTATTCCTCCAGATCGTTGAGGAATTGCCGAACGTCCTCCACATCCTGGTCGAATTTTGGCAGCTTCAAGGAACGTAGATAAAAAGGTTCCCTGCGCTGGTCGGCTGCCCGAAGCTCGATGTTGTGTAGAGTGTCCTCGGCTCGGTTCAACAGGTTGGCCATTAGTTGCTGACGCTCCGCTATGTCATCCTGGGCCTCTACGTACCCTGATACAACGCGGCTGTCCCGGGCCGCTACTCCTCTGGCAGCAGCGTTTCCTCCGGTTCGGAGATTCTGCAAGTTGGCGGTTTGTTGCAGATGTTGTAGTCCTGCGGTGGTTAATTCGCGAATTCGTTCCTCCGCTCGGTCCTCGCCCTGTCCGGTGTCCCTGGCCGCCTGTCGCACCTGATGGAGGTAGGTATCACGTAGCGCTTCCAACTCATGGGAGGTGTAGTGAAGTGACTGGGTGCGTAGTGCTTCTTCGGCCCGAGTCAGTGCCTGTTCCAGCTGTCTGCTCCGGCGGTTCAGGTCGTAGTCTCGCGACAGAGTTTCCTCTGTCTCTCGTGCGCGCATCCCTTGATTGAGCCGGTCCTGCGGCGGTCGTGGTCGACCCGGGGCGGCTTCCTCAGAGGCCGGCCGAGACAGGATTTGAACGTCCCCTGGACGTAGAGGGCGTCGGACAGGCTGACTGGCCATAGTAGGAGGCACCTCGGTAGGTAATTCTCTTCCTTCTGGACTGATCGACCGAGACGGTGTCGGGTCCCAACGAGGGTCGGTCCGATGAATTCGGTGAAGATACCGCCGATACCTCTGAAGTTCCAGCTCCTGTTCTGCCAGCTGGGCTTCGCAGTTTCGAAGACGCATTCCATCTCCTGGTGCCATCTGATGGATATCCTCCGCTGTAGTAGCGGGCGGTCCAGGTCGTTCAGTTCGACCGGGGTTGGTTATGCCAGTGGCCATACTAGTTTCCCTTGGCCTTCTAGTCTGATTTCGGCTCGTCTGGATCGTCGTCGCTCTGGTAGCCGAAGCTGTAGAGGTCGCGACGTTCTGGCCAGTAGAACCGGCTGCGGGCTGCGTACTCACCGCCGTCCTGCGATTGCGTCTCGCGGAAGTCGATACCTGAGAAACAGGTGGTGTTACTTCGTACGATGTAGCTAGTTCCGCCTCCGGGTACTCACTCAAGTAGTCGGGCCGCTCGTGGTAAGGCGACATCTCGTGTACGCGAGTAGCCACACGCCAGGCCGAAGGCGCTGGGTGGTAGGAGCTGATTTCTTCGCGTGCCGCTGCACGGGCGCGAGCCGGATCTTCCCAGTGGTTGAGACCCTCAATCTCCAGCGCCTGCTCCACTCGTGTTTCCACCGGGGCCGTCTGTGATCGTGGCGTTGGGTCGCCCATCCTGTCGGTTTGGCCCTCTCGCCACCGGCGGAGGCGACCTGGGTACAAGTCAGCGTTGCTCGGCAGGAAATCGCCTCGAACCGGCAGCGGTCTGTGAAACTGAGCCATCAGCCACTCTCTAGCCGTCGGTGGTTGCTCCGGTTCGTTAGGTCCGAGCCACTGTCGAAGATTAGTGGTCTCGTTCCAATCTAGCAATGCCTGGTCCTCGGACGCTATCTGGAGATCCGCGCGTTGGAAGCGGGTGATGGGTTCACGCTGACTGGCCTGCACCGCGTAGTGCCACATCACTGCTCGATGGTCTTCCCTTGCTCGCTGTTCAACGTCTCTACCGACTGCTCTTTCCAAGATGGCGGCCGCTTCCTCCCGTCGGCGAGGTCTTCTGTGAAAGTTGTTCTGGCCCCGCTCCTCTCGCTCCTGAACGGGGTCCGGTGCAGCGACCTGTCCAACTGGTCCGACGAAATTGACCCGTCGGTACCATTCTGGAACTCCTTCCTGTGGCTGGTCCTGCGGTTCCTCCTCTGGCGCCACTCCTTGAAACTGCCACCGCAAGTCTCGTGGTTCCTGCGGCGCCCAGGGCCGGTGGTAGACTGGCTCTCCGTTTTCGTCCGACTCGTAGCGAGGAGGACGGTAGGTGCCGGCATCCATGTTGATCGGAATGCCAGGGGCATTCGAGAAATCCGCTCGCGGTTTCTCCTGAGGTACGCTACCTGCCTTCTGAGCTCCCTGTCCCACCACCTCGTGAGTACGAGGAGGTGCTGCTTCTTCCATATATACAGACAAACTGCCTTCGTCCGACTCCTCCTCCGGGTCGACGTTAGCAGGTAAAGAGCAAGTTGCCGTTTCCGCCTCTCCTCCGTTGTCTGGTCGTGGTCGCCGAGCAGGCGAACCTCGTTGTTCCTCGGCACGTTGACTGATTTCCCGAGTCCTCCGTTCGACCTCTCGGGACTCCTGGATCCGCTTAAGAATCTCCGCTTGTTGCGCACGCATTCCGTCCCAATACTCGCCGATTTTTCGCCGTTCCCACTCGGCTCGCTGACGGAGGTCCTGCGTTCGTTGTTCGACCGTGCGCTCCACAAGGTGTTGCACGTCCTGTTTCACAGCCTGTGATACTCGATTAGCAACCGCCGAAATCCTTTCTGCCTCCTCTCGGGCCTGAGCCTCCTCTCTCTCCAACCGCTCGCATTCTGTGTAGGAAGCGGCCGGGCCTCTGTTGTTGCCTCCCTGTCGGCGGGTGCGAGGGGACTCCTGTAGAATTTCCTTCTGCACTCTGTCCTGGATGGTCTTCCAAATCACAGTGTCTGACACCGGGTCCTCTCGCACCGTCTGGTTCTGACTATCCGCCGCCGTAGAGTGAGAGCGGACAGAGTCGGGCGTAGCTCTGCCTGACCGGGGTGGTTCCGGCGGTCGGTCACTGCCGGCCGCAGAGCGAGTTCGTTGTCCACGACCCTTCTCCGTTGCGTAGGGAAGAAACACCGCGGATTTCTCCGGGCGCTTCTGTTTCACAGCCGTCCTTCTACCCGTATTCGTAACCGTAACTGTCACCGGTGTTCTCCTCTGCGTCGGCGAAGTCCCTCGCATACCCGGCGGTTGTGTGTAGAGGTGGTCCGTATGTTGCTCGCCCTCCGCCAGGATGGTGGTTTCGCTCCAGCACGTACCCGTAGTTGCTCGTTGTTCCCTGGGTGCTCCCTGAAGCTGAGATTCCGTGTTGGTCACCGTGACCGTGAGATGTGGTGATGGTGACTGAGTGCGTCTATGTACAGTGAATGCTGACACCGTTCGAGCAGGGTGCAGCCCTATCGGTCCACTCCACACATCCGGAGGCGGCGAACGCGTCAGAGAGCGAGTGTAGGTGTAGCCTGTCCCTTCCTCCGGTCCAAAAGCGCACGCATAGAGATGGTCCCGCCGGTCAGGCTGGTACTCCCCCTCTGGCCAACCGTAAGGGTCCAGCCGGGGTCTGCGACTGCCAGCCGTTGCCGACACAGCTCTCCCTCTCGGCCGAGCACTGGCTGAACGCGGTCGAGGTCTGGGTTTGCCGGCCGGTGGAGGTCTGGTAGGGTCGTAGATGTGTCCCCGAAAACCAGGCCCAGGCGGTGCTCTGTACAACATACCGGGCGGGAAACGCATCTGACGTGGGTGAAATAAGTTACCGGGCAGCTGTCTGGCGCGAGCTGCCGTCTGTGTTTCGTCCGAGAGAGCCGGCGTTTCCTCCTCGCTAGCATTGCCGGTTTCCTGTAGAAGTTCTCTCAAAAGAGGCGCGTGGGGCGCCACCGGCAACGGCGTTAAAGTCTGGTGCAGCTCCTGTGTGTACTTCAGCTCCTCTACGGAGGTAGTTGCTTCCCGACCGGTGGGGGCCGCTCTAGCCGGCGACCCAACACCAGCGTTGTAGATGTTGGCAGTTGACTGACTGCGTCGCTCCCCCGTCAGCCGTTGTTTGTTTTCGTACCTGCAGTCATTCTGATGAAAATGACGCACGACCGACTCAGCGACTGCGTCGTCCTCCTGGCACGTAGAACCGTACCGGGCCTGTCTGTACTGCGTCGTTTCCCCACCAGGCCTGGTAGAGACTGCCGCGTAGTTGTGTTGGTGCGTCGGTCCGGCGTAGGCACCAAAAACCTGCACACTCTCCCGAGTGGGGTCAGTGCCTGGCCGGTACGTAGACTCAGAGTCGTAGGGGTGAGCCTGACGTCCGCGAACACCAGAGGCCTGCACACCCTCCTGAGTGGGGCCAGTGTCCGGCGGGTACGTAGACTCGTAGTCGTAGGTATGAGCCGGCCGTCCTCGAACACCAGAGGCCTGTACACCCTCCTGAGTGGGGCCCGTACCTGGTGGAAAAGCCGACTCGTAGCTGCTTTGTTGCTGCTGTTGAGTGTGTCGTCCATACATGCCGGCGGCCTGTCCACTCTCCTGAGTGGTGGCTCTGTCCGGCTGCCGCTGAGGTCCGTAGCCATTCTCGCTGCTCCTGCGGATGAGGAGGTGTCGCGGATGGCGCCTCTTCTTTGCCTGCGGCTGACTGGAAGTCGTAGTCGGTGCCGACCCGTTGCTACCTGTTCGGGGAACGTCATCCGCTCCCGCGGACCCCAAACAGGCGCCGGCCGGCTCTGCAGAAAATGCTGCCGCTCCGTCTGACGTAGCCATAGTAGTAGTCAGCACGGCGGCTAGCTGTCCCGTAGGTAAGTTACCCATACTCGTTGCTCCTCCGTGCTCCTGCTGATCAAGTTGACTGGCTGCGGCCAAGTTGTCTCGGCGAGTTTGGGCCAGCAGTCCTCTGCCGGCTCCACGACTGGCCGGTCCTCCTCTGCTCGCACGGGGAGCTCCTCTTCCTCGCGTCCTTGCTCTGGCAGGTCCGCGGAACTGCGTCCTCCCACGCTCGCACTCCATCTTGAAATAGTAAATTAGCGATCTTCCCTAATCTTGGTGTTGAACCTCCAATTCTGTCATAACCCCTACTGTTGGTGGTTCCTGAGGTTAGACAGAATAAAGCTGGGCTGGACGGTGGACGCTGCGGCAGGTGAAGAAGAGGTGGTTTTTGATAAAAAGTTGAATTTGGTGATTTTGTTGAAAGTTGAAATAAAACGTGTTGCCGAAGAGAAGGTAGTGAGAAAAGAAAATAGCGTAGGTCGACGCCCTCTCCGTTGATCAAGTCAGCCGGTAGAGAGCCGAGAAGAGTAGGCAAAAAGTATCAATTTCGCACTAAGTGACTACCCGTGAAAAGGCGACAAGTTACCACGCTACAGGCGGTCGACAGGACGAGGCACTCACTGCAGGAGATTTGTTCTCGCTCCTCGTAGTCGCGTTGAGGCAGCTAGGCGGGCTTTGCTTGAGCTGTGAATCCAGTCCAACAGACAAGTCTTTACTAGACAGCCGCACACTAGTCTTACAGATTCAAAGAATAAAATACAGGGTGAGTTGGAGAAAATGAGTTAAGAGAGCGCCATCTTGGATCACGATCACCCTATCACCGACCTTCTTGCCTTCCGAGACTCCGCCCCCGACCAATCAGCTGCGCGCCTCCTCCTCGTTCCTCGGTTCTTATTGGCCGGTCTGTGAGGCCATGTTGGTTTGCCTGCCAGCTGCCAGCGAACGAGTCCCGACGCGAACACTCCGCTCTCCCTGCATGGCCGGCGAGCGCGAACACGGTAGTATTTGAATAGGGTTCTGCACAAGAGTGACAAAGAACGCTCAATTATCGAAAGTGGCTGTGAAGCCAAAATTTGGAAACACATAAACAGCAAACTGAAAGTTAGGCCATGCTTGCCCGCATTAAAAACACCAGAACGTGACTACGCTTTGGACCCAAAAGGTAAAGCAGAACTACTCAGTTCGTATTTCGCATCAGTTTACCGAAATGACACTACAGCGCCCTTAGTAGCACAGATAGAACAGATCGAACCTGTCCGGGTAGTCAGGTTTACTCCCGCCATTGTATTTGACTACTTAAGGAAACTGACTGCAAAATGTTCTTACGGCCCCGACCGTGTATCCAGTGTATTTCTCAAACGGTTAGCCTTGGTTTTGGCAGAGCCGCTATCTAGCATATTCGAGGTTTCCTTCAACACAGGTTGTTTGCCTTCTGATTGGTTAAAATCCCGAGTTACCGCAATCCATAAGAAAGGCTCACGCGCTGATGTTAGCAATTATCGACCAATAAGTTTGACATGTGTGGCTTGCAGAGTAATGGAAAAGATCATAAAAGAGAAAATACTGAATCATTTGCATGGTAACAGACTGATTTCTGATAGTCAGCATGGTTTTCTAAAACGTAGGTCTACTGTAACTCAATTAGTTCAGTGCATAAACGATTGGACCCGCGCAATCGATGCAAAAGAAGCAATTGATGTGGTTTACGCAGATATTGCAAAAGCTTTCGATCAGGTTCCGCATTCAAAAATTATCGAATCATTCAAGGCGTACAGAGTGGAAGGCGCTCTAATTTCGTGGCTTACGGCTTTTCTTTCAAACAGGTCACAGAAAGTAGTAGTAGACGATAATGAGTCAGCTGAAACTAAAAATCTCTCAGGAGTCCCGCAAGGAAGCGTACTTGGACCACTTTGCTTCTTAGTAGTTATTAACAGACTGCCTCAATCAATTATCAATTCTGCCGTAAAGTTGTTTGCAGACGATTGTAAACTCTATTTTCGAGCAAGTAAAGAGACAGACACACAACTCTTTCAACACGATCTGCATTGCCTATTTCGCTGGGCCGCTGAAAACGGTCTTTCTCTCGCTCTAGAAAAGACAGCTATTATGCACATTGGAAATAACAACAGCAAAAAACAGTATAGCGTTGCACTGCGCCCAGAATTAGAAGTGAGTTTGATGCAGTCGGAGACGGCAGAAAGGCAGAGGTAAGTTGAATAGCCGGGCGAGAATTCAGCCAGGCAGAATTAAAGTTGAAATGCCGGGCGTTTATAATCAGCCGCCGGCGAGTGCTAAGTTGTAGAAGATTGGCCAGGCAATAGCCCGGCAGATGGACGTAGAACGTCGTAGGTGTTGCCGGGCAATTAGCACGGCTGCTGTGTAAATAATACACGATGTTTATAGACACGCCTGCAATGATGCACGGCGAAGAAGAAAAGAATGGTCGGCTAGCGCTGCGAGGTCCTACTTCAGTAGAGCGAGCGAGCTAGGCGACAACGCTCCCAGAGCCTATTCCAGTGCCGAAAGGGCCTCGACACAGGAAACCACATCACGAAGACAGAAATACCGGCACGGTGCCGGGGTTGTGCTCGCGGGCAAAGTGTGAATAAACAGTCTTACGCCTAGCGCAGTGAGTCGGAGAATAATGCGGTGGCTATCAGCAATCAGTAGGCTTTATGAGCACACGGCAATCCTTGGACAAGTAACTGCTGGAGCGGCAGCTTTGGCACACAAATGCACACAACAACAAGAAAATGAGAGAAATCACGTCTTGCGTCGAAAAAGAAGATGGCCGCTGCCACGCAAAACTCTGAACTCCGTTGTCTGCCACCATCTCTGGACACGACAATGCGGCCGACTGTAGTGTACCATAGCTAACAGAAAACGACGCTACCGCTCCAGACACACGTTAGTAATAACAATAATACGAGTAAGCACAAGTAAGAGGAGAAAGAAGGTAGTATCTGTTCAGTGCCCCCTTTTTAAGGTGAGGCTCCGACGAACCCAAAGACAATAAGGTCTAGCAGTCAGTTACCATTCCGATTCGTCGCTGATCCAAGACACTTCTTCTGGTTGCTCAGGATTCAGAGGAATGTCTGGAGCAGGCCGGGCCAATTGCTCGGCTGATTCGATGCCCAGGAACGCACGGTCAGACAACTCAGGCTGACAGCGCGACAGCTGGGAAATGTGTACTTTCTTTGGTTGGGCGTCCCGTTCGTGGATCGGTACGATAACTGCACTGAGTCCTCTCAGGTACACGATTTCGTACGGGCCGGTGTACTGCAATGCCAACTTCATAGTCCGAATGCCGGGATTGTAGCGCATAACCCGGTCACCGACTCTTAACTGAGGCTCGTGTACGTCATGGTATCGGTCGAACCGGTGTTTGTTTTTGTCCATAGCTTGTTTCAGTCGAAATCTGGCCGTCTTCATCACTCGTTCTTGCCGTTCTCTCCTACCCGCATGGTCATTAGCGTCTAACCACGGGTAGGGTCTCACATCTGCAGCAGGAACAGTGGAAGGCAGACGTGGATTGTGATTTAGCACCAACTCGGCCGGAGCCACTTCTGTAGAGCTTTGCGGTGTTACATTGTACGCAAACACCACAAACGGCAAGTGCTTGTCCCAATTGGTCGCCTTCTTATTGACCAACTTTGACAACATGTCGGCCAATGTTCGATTCAGCTTCTCAACCAACCCACACGAATGCGGGCTGTACGGCAGCACAACCCGGTGGCGAATGTTGAAAGTACGGAGCATTTTGTTCACCGATTGGTTGCAAAACTCCGTTCCGTTGTCGGTGACAATTTCAGCTGGAAACCCGTACTTGGCGAACATTTCTTGCGACAGTACGTTAGCCACTGTCGCTCCTCTTTTGTCACTGATTGGGGCGGCCATAGCGAACTTAGTTAACGCATCAATGGCCACCAGTACCAACGAAAAACCGGTGTCCGTTCGATTCAGCTGTAGCACGTCAATGTACACCCGCTCAAAAGCTTCCTGAGGCATTGGCATCTGCCCCATTGGCGGGTTAGCACGAATTCCCTGGCCGCGACGTGCGGCACATTGGCGGCAGGCGTTGACTTGCGACATTACCTCCTGTGGCATGTTTGGCCAGTAATAAAACCGGCGCATCCGTTTGTAGGTTTTGTTGTACCCAAAATGACCAGATGTCGCTGAGCCGTGGTGGTCATACAGTAGTCGGGGGCGCAGTGCGGTGGGTACGTACAGACACAACCTCTGCAACCCTTCTTGATTGGCGGTGTTAGGAGGCACGTACCACAACAATTCTCCGACAACCACAAACTTATGGTGGTCAGCTTGCACCCAGTGAGACAGTTCATCATTTTCGGGTAGTTCCTGTCGCAATTTGTAGTCGATCATAGCCTTGCACTGTTCATCTGCGATTTGATGTTGTTTGGCCAAATTACTCACTTCGGCCGGCAGAGTGTTCGGAACAGGCAGTGGTGTTTGCTCCACTGCTTTCATCTCGCAGACCGGATAAATACAAGTGCAGTATTTACTCGGCCATGTCCGGCGGTCATTGTCAAGAGGGCAGTCGAAAAACGAAGATGGCAATTTTTCCGGAGGGCAGTCGAAAAACGAAGATGGCGAGTCGAATTTTTCCATTATGGCCCCCTTTTTAGCCGGCTGGTCCTCCAGACAGCAATTAGTCAGCACCTCGTCATCAGCTGGGAGCGGTTGACGCAACAGCTCCTGGTAAGAAATTCTGGCTTTTAGGCTGACATCAGAAAGGGCGTGGATGTTTCTTCTTGTTAGTTTTTCATGCGGCATGCGACTCAACGCGTCAGCAGCAGCATTAGAATGACCTGGTCGGTACACCACATTCGGCGCTATGTCCTGGATCAAAAGCGCCCAGCGATACTGCCGACCAATCAGTTCTTTCTCTTGTAGAAAACTTAGCGCATTGTGGTCGGTGATAACGGTCACTTGGTGGTGATAGACGTAAACACGGAATTGTTGAAGCCCGTAGATTAGCGCTAAGCATTCTTTGTTGGTGGTACTGTAGTTTTTCTCGTTAGGTCGTAAAGTCCGGCTGGCATAAGCAATCGGCTGCCGGTTACCATCTGCATTTTCTTGTGCCAAAATGGCAGCGATTGCTAGCCCGGACGCATCCGATTCAATGATAAACGGACGCTCGAAATCAGGATACTTCAAAAGCGGTGCATTGATGAGCAGCTCGATTAGCTTGGTCATGGCTTGCTGTTGTTCATCACCCCACTCCCACGGCACCTCTTTCTTGGTCAATTTGTTGAGAGGGGCGGCAATGTGAGCAAAACCGCGAATGAAGTGTCGAAAATAGCTACAGAAGCCAGTAAAACTGCGCAACTGTGAGACCGGCCAATCTCTCACTTTTTCGATTTTGACCGGATCGGTGGTAATACCATTTGAGCTGATTCGAAAGCCCAAAAACAAGACTTCCGTTTTGCAGAAAGAGCACTTGGACGGGTTAAGCAGAAAACCGGCATCATGTAGAGACCAGAGTACCCGTTCCAGCAAGCGATGGTGTTCTTCCCAAGTTGCAGAGATTACCAGAATGTCGTCCAGGTAAACGAACACCCTGGTAGGATCAATATGACCCACGATCCGCTGCGCACACTCTTGGAAAAATGCCGGCGCATTGGTCAGACCAAACGGCAGGCGACGGAACTCATAGAATCCTTTGTGCGTCACAAAAGCTGTTTTCTCAATGCTGTCGGGATGAACATGCGTGTTATTGTAGCCCCATCGTAGGTCCAAACTGCTGAAGAGTGTCGGTTTGACAGCACCGACCGCGTCCAGTAAATCGTCGATGCGCGGTAACGGAAAGCTGTTTTTCTTTGTTAGCTTGTTGAGCTCCCTGTAGTCAATACAGAGACGCAATTCTCCGTTCTTTTTGATCACTGGCACCACTGGCGACGCCCACGGTGCCTTAGATGGTCGAATAATACCGGCTTCCAACCAGGAAACCAGCTGCGCTTCCACTTTCTCCCGTAGAGCGAACGGCAGTCGCCGCAGTTTCTGCCGTACGGGTTGGCTATCACCGGTGTCTATGTCGAAATACTGGATGGTGCAGTCACCGATCTCCACTTTAGTAATGCTGAACGACTCAGCATTATCAAGCAGCAATTGTAGCAGTTGTTTTCGCAAGTAGGGAGGGCAGTCATCGAATTCAATCAATGGCTGCAGCTTTTCGCGTCGTTCAACCGGATCTTTTACGACACGGTAGTAATTTGGTCTTCTCGACTTATCGGGCGCTTTTGGAGGCTCGGCCCGACGAAAATCCTGGCGTTCCAACACGCCCAGACACTCTCCTTCCTCTACCTGACGGTCCTCATTGTTGTGATTCACCACCATCAGTTGAATGGCATCGGTTGTGACCAGGTCACCAGCCGAATGCACTGTCAGTCCTGTAGACATCGTAGATTTTGGCGGCTTAAAGCAGTAAGCAGCCGACGGCACTGTAGACTTTTCGGTAGCACGACCGACAATGGTGGTGACCGAATTTGGTGGCAGAGTGACTGACATATTGGCCACCATCATCACGTCCTGGTCCTCACAAACCACATGATTGACACGTAGTGGTTTGGGGCTCACAGTTGGAAAGATACCAGGCGCCGTCTCCAGCACAGGCCCTGGCAACACGTCGTTGTGCAGTGGCAGAATAAGGTCTGCCTCAGGTTCGGAACAGTCACATTGGGGTGGCCGTAGGTCAACTTGAACCGCCTGGTCCGTAGAATGCACCAACTCGGTTGGCTTGAGTTTGTGTTTTAGCACCGTCATGAGAATCAAGGCCGGAAATGTAGACAAGCCGGGCATACCGATCAGCAATGGATACCGGCCATTTGGGTCGTACACAAAACGCAGATTTCTGGTGTGACGACCAAACGTAACTGGAATAGTTACTTCGGACGTCAGCTCACATGTTCCTTCTGTCAGCCCTGACACTCGCATAGTGGGCATTGGAGACACACCTCGAAATGCATGACGGTTATTCTGGTCATTGAGAGCAAGAACCAGTCCGTCCTCATTGCAGATGTTTAGCATTGAACCGGAGTCGATAAGAGCAGCAACTCCAGTGTCTCCAACTTTCACTTTAGTGTAAGGCAGTGATTGTATCAGCGGCAGTTGTTTCAAATCCGGATCATCAATCATACTGCCGCAATTACTGACGTTGACATGAGCGATTACGTTAACCGCTTCCGCTGTAGCATCCATTTCCATTAATTGGTCAGCCCATTCATCAAAATCTTCGTTAGTCAGTGTTAATGGCTCCTCAGACTGGGCCATGTTGCTGACAATACGGTCGTAAAAGCGCTTCGCTTTCAGGAATTCTCGTTCGTTTTGGGCCTTGTCCCATTTAGGTTCATGTTTTCGCGCCCATTCTCGCCAATTTTCTGCCGTCCACTGTTGGAAACCAGTGGGCCAACGCAGAACTCCTCCTCTAGTGTATTCTGATGACAAAGGAGGTGGGGAAGAGTGGGTTGGTTTTCGTACATTAGCAGACCGATCAGCTCGACCCACTCTGTCGTTTTTCTCACGTTCACGGTCACGATCGGGATGGTCAAAGCGTGAACGGTTCAGCATCGAAGGTGGTCCCATCAGTTGGTTAGACCGGCCACGCTCGACCCGATCCATCCAAGTGACCGTTCCAATTTGAGTAACAAATTGCGGGCAAGGTAAAAGTCGTTTCCTGCCCGACCAATGACATCGTGTTCTTCCGCTTTGGTCTGCAAATTTTCTCGCAACCCATGGATGAACGTTAGGACCAAGAACTGATCATTTTGCGGATTGAACCGGCCACGGTAGGCCAGTTGTCCTTGTTTCTCCAACGCATCGCAGAAATCCATGACCGACCGGTGTTCCTGCTTCATTGTCATTAGAACATACTTCTGCGACGACTCGTCAACCAAAGCATTGCACCGCTCAGTCAAGTGCAACTTCATGGCTTCATAGCTAATCTGACACATGGCCGGGGCTGACTGAAGCATCACAAAACCAGTTGGCACTGCGTTTCGCAGTACCATCAGCCTTTCCTCATCAGTTTTCACCAGGAAGGTGGCGAAAAAGTCTTCCAATTTCATGAAGAACTCATGTACATTGTCAGTCTTCACGTCAAAGGTGGGCAGATGTAGGTACCGAAGATACGCAGGGTCTCTGCGCTGCGCTTCGTTGTGTTGAGCATTAGCGTGGAGAGCCTGGCCCACCACTTCCACAGCCTGCGACATTCTCTGCCCAACTTGTACCAACAAGTCGCGGTACTGACGATCTTCCTCCGTAAGACCAGAACGAATGGCGGCAGTGACAGTAGGTGCTGACGTTTGGTTTCCGGCATCAAATTGACCCAATTCCTCCGCCGATTTTACCGGCGGCGAGCTCAGGTTTACCAGTGACGCAGCAGGCTGGTCAGTGTACTGAACCGGATCACCCAACCGGTGTGTTGCTTCTTCGGTGAGAGAGTGCTCCGCCCTCAACATGTACTGACCCACCTCGGAACTGATACGTTGTTGCAGGTCGTAGAGAGTGTCGGTAGGTCCGACATTGGCAGGTTTCACCACACCATCAATACGGGCCAAACATCTGTCCCGCAAATCTCTCAAACCGGCCTCACTGATTCGCACAGGCAGGTTATGGATGTATTCTTTTGCGCGGTACGCCATTCGATACAGACGGTCCGCATCGTCACCCAATGCTTCCGTTTGCTCGGCGGCTATCTTAGCAGCCGTACGTACCACGGTTACATCCTTCTCAGTTGGTCTGGCGGTTTGTTGAAAAACCGCTCGATTTTCATCCATAGGTCTAGCGGCTCCACTAGAAACCGCTTCGTCCCCATTTGTAGGTCTGGCGGTCTGATTAGAAACCGCTACATTCTCATCTGTAGATCTGGCGGTTCGATTAGGAACCGCTTCTTCCACATCCGACCGCTGCAACACTTTTACACTTCCAGGTGGTGCTCCATTATTAACAGTGGGAAAAGATTTTTGCACCACTTCGCTGTCCGGGAACAAACGCAATTTTTGCGTCATTTTAGCAGTTTGTTGGTTTTTCAACGCTTCGGTCTCTCTGGCTAGCAATTCTTCTTGTTGTTTGAACTGGTCCTCATACACAATTAGCAGTTGCAGGGATGTGAGGTGGGAAAAAAACACCGGAAAAAAACTGTTTTTTTCCGGAAAAAAACCGGTTTTTTTCCTAAGGGTCGGAAAAAAACATAAGTCGTGGAAAAAAACTCAAGGTAAAAATAACTAATTTACGTCATTTTTCGTTTAAAAAATGGACTTTTGCTATGTATAATAGGCCATACTGACTCAAAACTGTTAGAAAAACAACAAAAAAGACCAAATTTGGCATGAAAAAACAAAAATGCAAACTGCTGTAAGAAAATTTGCATATAGCATTATTTATGGAACCTGTCAGGCACTGTTTCATGCCTGTTTCGTGATTTATATCAATGTAACACGTGTATTTCTGGTCTAACAAGACTGAGGAAGGCGCTAGAAAGCGTTAGGAATCATAAAACCAGCCTAGGATACTCTGAACTTGGGCTGGAGTTTTTTTCCGCGATTTAGGAAAAAAACCGGAAAAAAACCGAAAAAAAACTGGAAAAAAACAGGCCGAGGTTTTTTTCGGAAAAATATACAACCCTGAGTTGAGTCAACTCTTCGACCCACTCCTGCGCTGTAGCTAGATCTTCCTTCCATTGCACCAAAGGGCGGTCTGAGGAACTGGTCAAGGCCGCTCGACGTTTTTCCACAGCTGCTGGTACAGCCGGCGGTCTAACCCGCGCCGGTAAATCCGTTCCCTTCAGCCAAGCAAGTTGGAGATTTTGCTTGTGCAATTCCATACACAACCGGGTCGTGTCATCCAACATGTTGTGGATAATACCCAGTCGGTACTGCACCTTGCGTTGGTACTGGTCCATTTCTTGTCTAACCGAGTCAGACACCTTTTCCAGTTGCGGCCCACTTTCTTTGAGAGGTGTTTCGTCCAAAGAGGTTGGTTCTTGGACAAGACCGGCCAATTTGTTGCAGCGCATCTCCAGCGCGATCAATTTCGCTTCCAGTTCTGATTGCCAGTCAGTCGCCGTGGTCACTACCTGTTGCCATTGTGGTAGTGTTCGCGTGCAGTCGACCAACGCCTCCGCACGGGTGGGACCCAATTCTGACAACGTTTGAGACTGGGGCGGGGGCGGCCTCTGCATTTCGGCTTGATCTGCCAGCTGACATTGCAACTGGTACACAGTTTTAGTATACCGGTCAATTCGCTCAGCCATTTGTTTGATGTTGCCCACCGTTTTGCCCCATTGCACACGGCAGTCAGCCAATTGTTGTCTTAGCCGAATTTCAGACTGAGAGGTCGGCTCGTCCGACCGCTCTTTCGACTGGGGAACCGTTCTTCTGTAGAATTGACGGTGCTTACGAGGCACCGTCTCGAAACTGTTCTCCTCATCGGACTGCTCGTCATTATTGGGTACAGCAGTTTCCGGCTTCGACACGGCCGAAATTGCAGCTAACAGTTGTTGCTGTCCCGCTGCCATTTTGGTTTCCAACTGCTGTTGTCCTGTTACCATTTTGGTTTCCAACTGCTGTTGTCCTGTTGCCATTTTGGTTTCCAACTGCTGTTGTCCCATCGATAGGCCGGTCAACTGCTGACTGACTCGCTGTTCGACCCGATCTAATTTACTGTCAAATTCCTTGCGAATCAATTCTGTCTGCTGACCGATTTCACCCATTTCCTCTCTCAAACGGTCAGTCTGTTGGCTCAGATCTTCTCGCAAGTTGTCGGCTTCCTCTCTGACTTGCAACCGCACTTGCTGCTGAATTGCCGACCCAATATTTTTATTCACGTGTGCGGCCACTCTGTGCACCAGGGTGCGCTCCTGATTAGCGGTCACGATAGCCTGTCGTTGAGCGTCAGACAGACTTTCGTTAAGTGTGGTCGACTGGCGTCTCTGCGCACGCGTCTCTGCCCCGAACACGTCATTTATTTCTTCACTTTCGACAATTTTTACTTGTTCCTCTGATGTTTCTTCCGTTCCGACCACGTCATCATCAGAAAAACACTCCTGTGGCAGATCATTACCCGTAGCGAGTTGCTCAGTCGATACCGAAGAGGGTCGGTCCTGTGACTGCTTCAGTCGTCTCTTAGCTTTGCGACTGAGAAGGTGGTAAGGCACACTTTGGTCACCTTTCTTGCCTTTGTCAGTGGTGTCGCTGGTAGACAACAGAGCGTCTTCAATTTCCGGCGCCATATCGGTAGCTTGTTGAGAGGATTTGCTACATTTGGGTTGTTGCTTGCCACCTTGACCTTTCTTGCGATTCGGCATCTCGGTTCGGAACCTCCAATTGCACTGCGCCCAGAATTAGAAGTGAGTTTGATGCAGTCGGAGACGGCAGAAAGGCAGAGGTAAGTTGAATAGCCGGGCGAGAATTCAGCCAGGCAGAATTAAAGTTGAAATGCCGGGCGTTTATAATCAGCCGCCGGCGAGTGCTATGTTGTAGAAGATTGGCCAGGCAATAGCCCGGCAGATGGACGTAGAACGTTGTAGGTGTTGCCGGGCAATTAGCACGGCTGCTGTGTAAATAATACACGATGTTTATAGACACGCCTGCAATGATGCACGGCGAAGAAGAAAAGAATGGTCGGCTAGCGCTGCGAGGTCCTACTTCAGTAGAGCGAGCGAGCTAGGCGACAACGCTCCCAGAGCCTATTCCAGTGCCGAAAGGGCCTCGACACAGGAAACCACGTCACGAAGACAGAAATACCGGCACGGTGCCGGGGTTGTGCTCGCGGTCAAAGTGTGAATAAACAGTCTTACGCCTAGCGCAGTGAGTCGGAGAATAATGCGGTGGCTATCAGCAATCAGTAGGCTTTATGAGCACACGGCAATCCTTGGACAAGTAACTGCTGGAGCGGCAGCTTTGGCACACAAATGCACACAACAACAAGAAAATGAGAGAAATCACGTCTTGCGTCGAAAAAGAAGATGGCCGTGTCATATATAAATGTGTGCTTTTTACTGATAATTGTAGTTGTGTACTCATAAGCCGTGTCTTATAATTCAAATAGCTTTCGCCCATTGCTCAACCTCCTCCACATGAGTAATGCCAAACGTAAGGCAGCACGCCACCGTGAAGGTCGTTCTCATGAAATAAGAAAACAGCATGAGACAGCAAGTCTCAAGGAGTGGCAACATGAAACAGCAGGTTCCCAGAGGCCCCAAAGTGTGTCAGCAGACTTGCTGCGCCCAGACACACATATAAGCAGCCATCCGAAAGCTCTCCGGTCAGTGTCTGCAAAGCTCTCCGGTCAGTGTCTCTCTGCTCTGCTCTACTACTGGACGTCCCTCTCTCCATCTACAGCCTCTCCAGCCACTGAACCCCAGTGAAGATGGTCACTGCTACATCCATGATCTAGGGTCAGTCCCTGCCATCCGCCAAAGGCCCGCGCCCCTACGCCATGCCCTGTCGTCCCAGGTAAGTTCTCTTTTGTTTGCTAGTGTTTTGTCACTTGTGTGCTGTTCCTCTGCGCATAGCTTGTTTGTTTTATTGCACTTGTTGTCCATTCATTAAAGGCCCACACACTTCCACATAGCCCTCCATATTGCCCTTCCATATTCGTTAACAATACAACATAATTCAATATATGACATGGTAGCAGCGAAATCTCTGTCAAATTGTCAAATTAGGGCGATCCATTGTGGTGCACAGAGCGAACCCATCCCCTCACCAATACACAAGTTTTCTAAATGAATATTCCTCTCCAAACAATGATTTTTCAAACTTTTCCGCAATTTAATGCCTGGTGTCTCTAACTTAGATCTTCAAACTCAGGTCTCCAATTTCAAAAATCTGAAAACCCCAATCAATCAGAGCATCCAAAAGCTCAGAAAGAATTGCAAAACAAACAAGGTGACGATACCTCCTATCCCAGCCACCCAACCAGCCCAACATACTAGTTGTACACTACAAAAACATAGTCTAAGAATTGGCAAATCAGTTTTCTAAATGCAACAAACAAAATTTTATTGCTGAACTGAAACAACTTGTTTTTCAAAAGTTTGTTTTCCAGTTGAGACCCACGCTAGACACAGTCAATCCATATCTGCAAGCTGTTAATAATTTACAGTCACATTTGCTTATAATTCAGACTTACAGCCACATCTGCAAACCTTAAAAATTTTTTTCTTTGCTACAGAGATTGCAGCACTTGAACATTTTGTACTACAATGCTCTAAGTTAAAATCTTTAAAAAATCGGATTTTGCAAACCTTGCACATTTGGAAAATTTTAATCAAGCAAATACTTCAGCTATATTTAGTACCACATTTTTTAACTCGCCTAGCCAGAGCGAAGAGCTATCACTTTCACATGGTCTTTTTAACAAATACTGGCTTGAAACTTTTAATCTTACTGCCACCGCAAGCAATTTTGATAATGCTCACATCACAAACCCGAAGTTCTACCCACTATACTTCCGAGATATTGCATTGCAAAATAATAAGGCACCAGCTACCGAACAAAAAGCAACGTACGTAACTGCATTTCAAACTGCATTAGCTAAACTGAAGAACTAAAACCTGCTGAAAAACCCGCTTGGCACAGATAGGCCAGTCAAACATAAAATATTTTTCGGTTAAAAAAAATATTTAGGCTGAAGATTTTAAAGCTAATCCATGTGGATCACCCAGATTTAGATGAAAACGTGCGCAAAAATATGGCCTTAACTTAAAGTATCTCACCTCAATGCGAAAACCCTCAATCTGTGGTACTGTTCAATTTTTTTATAAAGTCGTCTCCAGGGGCCACTTGTGTTGCTGCGCTCAAAATGTTCCTGGGAGAGGTCTAATCTAGGAAGACCCCCACATGAATTCCGTCATTATTTTCTGATTCTTCTGTTGCCACTCATGTTGCCACTACCTGCCGCTAAAACGGACTTTCCTGGGAGAGGTGTGATTTAGAAATCCTGGGTGAAATTCTCGCGTTGATAGACCTCCAGTTGAAATGATTGTTTTCTGATTCTATTTGTCATTCTTCACCTAAAGCCACAACGACAAGGCGATGCCGTGGGAAACGATGCCGCTGGAAGCTATGCCAGCGATGCCGCCATGAAAAGGCGATGTCACATAAACCAAAGCAGCAAAATTGCAGATATTGTAGTGCGCCTGCCAGTCGATTTATTTTTTCTAATTTTTTTGGAATCTGGTACATAAGGCTTTGAGAGGCGCCTACTGTTCTTGTAGTCCACAAATGCAAAACAGGCAGCAATCGGTGCACAGATGTATGTATACTATTTTTTCAATCGTGGTTACCATGCCTTATGTAAATTTTCAAAAAAAAAAAAAACAGTAATAACTCACGCAAGCCACCGCAGAAAATTTAGTCTGATCAACTAAATTTTCTGAAAGTTTAGCCTGATCACCTAAACTTTCGGCTCCCTACATTTAAAAACAATCTTGGTTAGCTCTTATGTTTAGTCATCTGTTTTTGTCTATTATTCACTTGAAGGCATGTAATTTTTGGAAATGCACCATGTAACAGTACAATTGAAACGGCCGAAACGTTGCCCTAGAGCATGCTAAATTAATTGAAACTGAAATTGAAGCGGCAAATCACAGAATCCTGAATAACACCTGCATGAAAAATTTAAATTGAAGCAGCACTGAAATAATTGTTCTCAAGAATTATGCGGCGCCCAAATATTTTACAGTGAATCCAAGCACGGTAGCACGTAGAATTGAAATTGAAGCAGCTCTCTAAATTTTTATTGGAACCTTAATGAAATGGGCACAAAACAATTCAAACTGAGGGGCAGTCACTTTGTTAAAAAAATGTGGCAGTTGTACTGCTGACAGCGAAAACCAAGCGTTAGGCACTAAAACTGTAGTTATGGGCTCCTACAGGTTGAAGGCAATGTACATCTGGTGTGGCATTCAAAGATCCAAAGCTGGTACCACGTATTTAATTCGTGAGAGCCAGCACAGCTACGTATAACCAACCATTGGTCTTAGGGTTTGGCAGCAAGAGGAATCCTACAAACACGCGCGCACAAAATGTAGGAATGGCTATCTTGCACAGCCCACCAGTACTGCTTTCATTTCTAGTGAACCAGAACGCTTTGTTCTAGCTTGTCATTGAAGGTCACAGGTTTTTCATGGGTCTGTTTAGTCTACCCTCTTTCACAAACTCCTGGATTGCATATCCTGATACTAATTGGTCTAGTGAAGCTACAAACAAATCCTGTATTTCTCGGAAATCCTTTACTTTCTGTCATCAAGATATTCAGTATTACATAATTTATTTTTTTACTTCGAGCTGTACTTCTTGGACAATAAATTATTTCATTCCTTTTCCCAGTAATTGGATACAATTCAAGAATATTAGGCACTCCCTGTTTATTCAACATTTTCCTGGTTTTTGTAAACAGCGTTGTATCAAAATTCAATCAATGCATTGCAAATTTAAAATTGAAACTAATGCGACTCTATAAATTTTTTACTGGAACCTGAATATAAATAAACATGCAAATAGAATTGAATCTAAAGAAACTGGAGCAGCAATCACATATTTTTTGGAATCTGGAATAAATGAAGCATGCGAATACAAATTGAGCTTGAAACTGAAGCGGCACTAAAATAATTTTTATAGGAACATACTTAAGGCATGTGTGAAAATTGAAATTCAAGCGGGAAGCGGCACTATAATAATTTTTAAAAGAACCTAAATCAGGCATGCGTGAAAACTGAAACCAAAGCGGCACTCTGTTATTTTTAAGGAACCTGACTAGCTATTGCTTGCATGAAAATGTAGTAAAACCCGCACTCAATTACTTTTACAGAAATCTGACAGCATGCATGTGGCACTTAAATTTTTCAAGGAACCTGAAAACGGCCAGCATGAAAATGAACATAAATAGAAATGAATGAAAGGCTTTGCGCAGTTTGACTAATCCTACAGGCGAAGAATTTGGGCTCCTAAATTTTGAAGGCAATGTGTGGTGTTGTATTCAAAGACCCCAAAAGGCCAGTTCCATCACTTACAATTTTGTGGCAGCCAGCACAATACGCTGACAATTGGCCTTAGGTTTAATGGCAAAATAGTAGGAAATTCCATTACCTTGCACAGCCCATCATTACTGCTTTCACATCTAGTAAACCAAAACGCCTTGTTCTAGCTTAAAAGGAAAGTCAGATGGTCCATTTGTCTGTTTAGTTTAGTCGTCTGTCACAAACTGTTGGAAAACTTATGACGATGTTGTTAACTTGTCTATTTAAGCTACCAAATTGCTGTTTCTCTTGGAATTACCTCTCTCATTTGGATGTATACATAGCACAAGTCCTTTCGCACAAGTTCATTCAAACACCATTAGCCTCGAGCTGTACTTCATGAACCTCAAATTCACAACTATCAAAACTTTCGATATCCATTTCTGAATCAATCAATCAATCAATCAAATTTTATTTGCACCCAATCTGGTGGTAGAACAGGCACAGCTCAGTGACGACCCAGTTGGACCTTGCACCGCCTTAATTGTTAGGAACGGTAGCAAATTATCAGTTTCGGTTCTAAGCCGTTGGGTAAATTTGGTTAACGAGGGTGGAAGCAATCAGAGTTTCATCAGATAATGCATTCCAAATTTCAATCATTCTTATTGCACAAAAAAAATCTAAGCCAGGAGAACATATCTGCCCAACTCTGTGAACCCAACCCAAGCCTATGCTTGAACATAAATAAACTGTGAAAATTGTACTGCTGAATTCAGGCTTACAACAAAATGGTGTTTTTTGAATTGATTTCCCTCTAATTAAACGCACCTTCCTTTGTCTAGGTACACCTCTAACCAACAATTTAAGACAAAATACCAAATTATGCAATACGCTACTAAGGATTTACTTCTCGTGAAACAATCTTGACGGCCGAAAGTTACTTTTACCTTTCTATACAACGCCTCCCTGGGTACTTTAGCTATTTGGCGTGATGCCGAATACCTGGGTATTGTCTGCAGATATCTGCATCTCAAAAAAGAATCGTTATACCCAGCTGTATGATTTGTTTGTAGTTGCTGTCTCGGAGCAGTTGCTGTAGGCTCTGTAGTTAGCGCCGTACACATCACTGTAGCTTCTGAATTTCTCATTCATTCAATAACTTTTCAAACCGTAGGAACCGTCTTACCCTCACTGCATGACTTAGCCGCATCCAAAGTGTTGGCCCGCGCCAAATTTCCTAGTCGCGTAAATAATGCCATAATTGCTAAATTTCTAACGTTCCTAAAAAAAAATAATGCCTACGCTTGAGCGTTTTCTCTCTGACAAAATCAAATATGAATTAACATATCATGGATCATATCATTCTTTCACTTACCTTGATGCTGACCGTTTCACAAATACAGACCATGTACAAGTGCCATATGTGCATGTGAATTTCTTAATGATTAGTATTGTTATTACTAACGTGTGTCTGGAGCGGTAGCGTCGTGTTGTGTTTGCTATGGTACACTAAAGTCGGCCGCATTGTCGTGTCCAGAGACGGCGGCAGACAAGGCAGTTCAGCGTTTTGCGTGGCGGCGGCCATCTTCTTTTTCGACGCAAGACGTGATTTCTCTCATTTTGTTGTGTGTTCAGCTGCCGCTCCGTAGTTACTTGTCTGAAGCTACTCCGTGTTAGTAAATGCTACTGGAAACACCGTGTTAGCTCTCCGACTCACTACAACAGGCGTAAGACTGTTTATTCACACTTTGCCCGCGAGCACAACCCCGGCACCGTGCCGGTATTTCTGTCTTCGTGACGTGGTTTCCTGTGTCGAGGCCCTTTCGGCACTGGAATAGGCTCTGGGAGCGTTGTCGCCTAGCTCGCTCGCTCTACTGAAACAGGACCTCGCAGCGCTAGCCGACCATTCTTTTCTTCTTCGCCGTGCATCATTGCAGGCGTGTCTATAAACATCGTGTATTATTTACACAGCAGCCGTGCTAATTGCCCGGCAACACCTACGACGTTCTACGTCCATCTGCCCGGCTATTGCCTGGCCAATCTTCTACAACTCAGCACTTGCCGGCGGCTGATTATAAACGCCCGGCATTTCAACTTTAATTCTGCCTGGCTGAATTCTCGCCCGGCTATTCAACTTACCTCTGCCTTTCTGCCGTCTCCGACTGCATCAAACTTACCAACGAAATTGGGCGCAGTGCACTATACTTGCAACTGTTTGACTTTAGCTGTCACACAGACTTACCGATATTGTTGTTGATGTATGTGTGGCATCCAGTGCCTTTGAAGTGGGGCGAGCAGATACAGTACTCCATCTCTTTCCCTGCCAACTCTTTGGCACCAATCACGGCTGGAATGCATTTGCGAGAGCTGCACTGCTGTCCTTCACTTCCAGTTACATGGTCGTAACACAGAGCCGTCTTCAATTTGTCTATAATTTCTGTCTTAAATCAATCCGGAATCCTGAGGATCTGTTTTCTTTCGATCCATCTTCACGAGTTCTCCATTTTCTGAACGCTGTGTCTGTCTTAATGACATTTTTTATTTGTTATGGTACCCATCCATTAATGTTTAGTTGATAAACGTTTGTAAAATGACAGCAAAAAGAAATGTTGTAAATTTTTAGGCACCTACGTGCAAAGAGGGATGGGACAGGTAGAAAAATACCATATACTGTATAGCATTTTCGATACCATATGATGTCATATAGTATGCTGCAAACGCTTTGAAACACCCAGTTACGCTAGTATATGTACATAGTTCGCCAAGTTCTGGTCAAAAAAATAAATAATTTTAAATAATAAACACGGCTATTTTTGATTATGATCTGTTTTGTCTACCTACTACAGTCAGGCACTTAACGCCGTTTATGGTACCGACACCATATAAGGTGCCGGTACCATATATGGTACCGGTACCGAGGGTAGTGGTACCATATATGGTACCGGCACCATATATGGTACCGTCACCATATATGGTACCGGTACCATATATGGTGCCCCCACGTTCGGCGACTGTGGTGGTACCATATATGGTACCGGTACCATATATGGTACCGGCACCATATATGGTACCGTCACCATATATGGTACCGGCACCATATATGGTACCCCTACCCATGGCCATGGGTGCCGGTACCATATATCAGGGTTGTATATTTTTCCGAAAAAAACCTCGGCCTGTTTTTTTCCAGTTTTTTTCCGGTTTTTTTCCGGTTTTTTTCCTAAATCGCGGAAAAAACTCCAGCCCAAGTTCTGAGTATCCTAGGCTGGTTTTATGATTCCTAACGCTTTCTAGCGCCTTCCTCAGTCTTGTTAGACCAGAAATACACGTGTTACATTGATATAAATCACGAAACAGGCATGAAACAGTGCCTGACAAGTTCCATAAATAACGCTATATGCAAATTTTCTTACAGCAGTTTGCATTTTTGTTTTTTCATGCCAAATTTGGTCTTTTTTGTTGTTTTTCTAACAGTTTTGAGTCAGTATGGCCTATTATACGTAGCAAAAGTCCATTTTTTAAACGAAAAATGACGTAAATTAGCTATTTTTAGCTTGAGTTTTTTTCCGCGATTTATGTTTTTTTCCGACCCTTAGGAAAAAAACCGGTTTTTTTCCGGAAAAAAACAGTTTTTTTCCGGTGTTTTTTTCCCACCTCACATCCCTGCCATATATGGTGCCGGTACCATATATGGTGACGGTACCATATATGGTACCAGTACCATATATGGTACCACTACCATATATGGTACGAAATCTGAACAGAGTGGTACCATATATGGTACCGGTACCGGAAAAACGCGAAGGTGGGGGTACCATATATGGTGCCGGTACCATATATGGTACCGGCACCTTATATGGTACCGGTACCATATATGGTACCACCACAGACCTCGAACGTGGGGGTACCATATATGGTGCCGGTACCATATATGGTACCACCACAGGCCCCGAAGGTGGGGGTACCATATATGGTACCGGTACCATATATGGTGACGGTACCATATATGGTGCCGGTACCATATATGGTACCACTACCTACGGTACCGGTACCATATATGGTACCGGCACCTTATATGGTGTCGGTACCATAAACGGCGTTAAGTGCCTGACTGTACTAGTAAGTCTGTTGATTTAGATTTGAATCTGAGCCGACAATATATTGAATTAATTTTGAATTATGCCTATTGCAAACATTAACTGTATTTTGGTTGGACACATTTGCTTCACTTCAAGTTAGTTTGATACGTTTTTGATTTTATTCAAAAGCAAAATTGCAGATTGCTCAGCATTTTACAAGTATACTCGTAATATCACATTTTCTATTTCAAGGAAGCCAAAAAACTGCCATAAAGGTGGATTTTTGTGTTTTTCTAATCGATAACATGGCTTACAAAAAACAGTACTGCGACCTTTAAACGCGCGAAAATGACATGAATTTACTGCAAAAATCTTGCTGATTCAGTTTTAACAGCTATACATTACAGTCAAGTCTCATTAATCTGGACCTGGTTAATCTGGATATTTGCCTTCCGGACAAGATGAGGCCAGGTCCCAAATTTTCCCCATGTTATATGATTCGTTAATCCGGATCCGGATTCGTTAATCCAGATTTGGTTAATAAAAGTCCATGCACAATTTTTCAATTCAGGTGTGAATTTTCAATTGAATAATGCTTTTTTTGAGTCAGAATTTGATTATTTTTGCCTTTTTAGGAGCTATAATCAGCTGAAATAGAATTTTTTGGGTTTTTTAAAATTAAAATAATTTAAATTAGGGGGTACAGCTGCAGAATCTGATATGCAACTAATAAAAAGCTGTCATTGACCTTTGACCTGAAAAACAGTGTTTTAGCTTTGATTCGTTAATCTGGAAATTCGCTAATCCAGACAAAATTGGCCAGTCCCCAGTCCCAACTTGTCCGGATTAACTAGACATGACTGTCTATGGTATAAAAATACCGTATAGCCAAAAATACCATATAATACCGTATACCGGTCCCATCCCTACATGTAAAACAATTTGTTTAACAAACAAAGAAGACAAAATGAACATTAGCACCTTTCTGATCCTCGTTATCGCTGTCTTCATCTATATCATCAATTTCTTCGTCATCAGGGTATTCCTCCTCTTCGAACAAAGCTTCATCTTCTGGGGAGGACTCTTCATCTTCAGCTATAGGAGGGGCAATGCAGAGGACAACAAAGAAAAGGCAGAAAACAGCAATCAGACACGTTCTCATTATGAAATCAAGCAATATTAATGGAATATGCGTGTGCGAATCGTTGAGCCAACACGTTTGAAAAAGTTGCGACTTAGGTATGTACGTACCTGTTAAAACAAGTTCTACTGGACTATTTTTCAAAGCCCATCGACGCGCAGACAACACTAAAAACTGTGATTTGCTTTGTGCCGGTGAGAAAGCCCGCATGAACCCTTTGTCTCGTGAGTTTAAAATAAAAGAATAAGCCAATGAGGTTCTATTTGAGACAGAATGTTTTGTCTCAATTTCGAACTAGAGATCAGGGCTGTTTCCTCGGTTTTTTTCCTCAGGGCACGGAAAAAACGAAAATTTAAGCTCAAGCAAGTTTTTAATGGAAATAGGCTTAATAACATAACTAGTAAAATTCGCTTCATATGCTTTGAATTTACGTTAATTAGAAGCTTTACAAGCATTTCCATGGCATAACTTAGATGTTTTTTGGCAAAAAATACGGTACCATTTTCAGCCAACATTTATTATTGTATTTTTGTTGTTTTAAAATAAAATTACTACCCTAAAAGATTAAGTAGTGCATTTTGTAATAAAACCACGCTATTTTGTTGAATTCTGCAACAAAAAGCACTTGCTAAAAAATTTTTTGTCATCTTGGAAAATAACTTTTGAAAAAAAGGAAAAAATGAAAAGAAACCTACTTGAGTTTTTTTCAGGAAAACAAACAGCCCTGGTTGGTATGTATGTACTCATGCTTTGTACGAAGTTGATTCATTAGAAACTGATAATGAATTTCAGAGGGATTAAATGATGAGGAAAAAATTTTTTGAACAGCTTTGAGAGGCCAAAACACCCCCCTCCCTTAAACAGCACACTTTAGCGTGCTCATTTTGTTTGGCCAACTCATGCCTAACTTTTCTTAAAACATTAGCTTGGCAGGGCCTTTGCACAAAACGTTATAATGATTTAAAAAAAAACGGAGTGGCATTTTGCGGAAATTTCGCAGTCTGGATCTGATCTGGCTGATCTGGAAAAGAGAGTAGCAGAAAATGAAAGGCCATTGGAACAACTACAAAACCATATGCAAGTCGGGATCCTAGCTTAAGAAACGAATGAATGGTGATTGTTTGACTGGAGAGTGTCAGAGCTATTAAAATGACACCAAAAATTCCTGCCGACCCAACTTTGAGGGGGTGTAGCTCCGGTTTCAGGGGGTTGCTGGCGGCCGGGCATGCACCGTTGGTCTTCGACTGTGCTCTATTTTAACAGATATTAATATCAGCCAGATCGGTGAGATGACCCTGCTTGCCTCTTCAAAGCTGACTTTCTCACTAAATGCATCTTAAAGGCTTGATGATAAATTCCTGACCTCAAAGAATTGCGGTACAGTATGTACAGTACGTACGTTTTCAACAGGCAAGCGATATGCGCTTTCCTTTCCTAGTCCTACAAAAAAGTTGGTTTGAATGTCCATTTCAAGGAGAAGGCTAAGTAGCATTCGACCATAATAAACAGAAACACAAACAGATAGCCTGAGCATAAAATACAACCACTACAGATGTCGCCTAAAACCGTAGAAACTCTAAATTCAAGGATTTGCTGCTGGTTTCCTTTCCTCTTAAAACTTAAAACTTCTTTAAAAATCCAATTATGTGAATTGGATCAGGCAAATTTTTCGGGAAACTTTTTGTATTCGAAGGTGTCATTACAGAATGAAACAACGAAAAGGTATTATCTATATTGCAAACGAAAGCCAACGACAGACCGATTTGTTTGACACCAACCACAACGTTCTAGCTGGCTGAGATTGCAAGTTACCCTCTGTCAAACATGACCTGTTTGTTAAAGTCAGATTTTGCGGTTTGCCCAGCCTGCTTCGGAAGGCTGTCTGCAGTGGCGTATCTAGGGGGGTGTAGGGTGGGTACACCCCCTTTGCGGTGGAGGTAGGTAGAAAAAGTCTATAAAAAAAAGCGAAACTAATGAATTATGTACCAAGACTGTCCATTTTGTGCTCAGAATGCCTTTTAAATACGTTTTTGAAGGCTAAATTTTCAAAATTTTCTCGCCCAGGTGGGGCAGAAGCCCAACCAGGCTACTTTAAACTACTAAAACTTGTAATTTCTGATAATTTTAAGCCCGGAATGTGTTTTAAACGCGTTTTTGAAGGCAAATTTTGCTAAATTTTCTTACCCTGGTTGGGCAGCGGCCCAAGCAGGCACGTTCAAAATTTTACATCCCCCTTTCCGAAATCCTGGATACGCCACTGGCTGTCGTAGAGGGCTGTGCTCTTCAAGTTTGGCATAAGTCATCGTTAGGTACAACTTCCCCAAACCTGATCCCCTAGAACTAAGTTTTAGCGATCGCCGATTTTTCGATTTGCACATACAAGTAGCTCTGACTGAAGAACAAGGGTCGATCTTCTCGCGAACTGACTCTTAAAATACCGATAAGACATGCAGCCCAACTTCGAAATTTGTATAGTAAAGTGATTCGTAAATCCGGATTTCACTAATTAGGACCGAAGCATACTAATCTCTTCCATTCAGATTATATGATTATGTTCAATTCAGATATATGATATTGATTATGTTTTGTTTTGAGCCTACAACAGAGTGTGATTTTTTGCCTGTTAGCTGTAAGTATACCTAATCCTGAACGTGAAACATGCATGCGTTTACAAATTTATACATTTATCAGCTGTGCATTAGGCTTACATGTCTTGATCTGTTGTGTCTTTGACTTGCACCTGTTTGTGTTTTAGTTTTGGACTTGTTCTAGACATACACCATGTTGATCTGCTAAGCAGAGCAAATTCCATTTATGTAGTATTACAGGTCAGGATCTGTTTAGGCATTGATCTATAATTACCACCCATCCAACCAGGGATGTGAGGTGGGAAAAAAACACCGGAAAAAAACTGTTTTTTTCCGGAAAAAAACCGGTTTTTTTCCTAAGGGTCGGAAAAAAACATAAATCGCGGAAAAAAACTCAAGCTAAAAATAGCTAATTTACGTCATTTTTCGTTAAAAAAATGGACTTTTGCTATGTATAATTGGCCATACTGACTCAAAACTGTTAGAAAAACAACAAAAAAGACCAAATTTGGCATGAAAAAACAAAAATGCAAACTGCTGTAAGAAAATTTGCATATAGCGTTATTTATGGAACCTGTCAGGCACTGTTTCATGCCTGTTTCGTGATTTATATCAATGTAACACGTGTATTTCTGGTCTAACAAGACTGAGGAAGGCGCTAGAAAGCGTTAGGAATCATAAAACCAGCCTAGGATACTCAGAACTTGGGCTGGAGTTTTTTTCCGCGATTTAGGAAAAAAACCGGAAAAAAACCGGAAAAAAACTGGAAAAAAACAGGCCGAGGTTTTTTTCGGAAAAATATACAACCCTGCATCCAACACATGCACAATAAAAAACATTTTATCTCAAACACAACAAAACCCTGCGAGAAAAACTATACCGTGGGAAGCTATCGGAAGCCCGGTAATTGTCAGAAGTTTCCCTGAAAATAAAGTGACTACCGTAAGACGAGACAGGAAATTAGACAAATTTACAGCACTAGCGAAAGTTACCCAAATTTTCGTACTCCGATAGTACCGCCCCACACCGTAATTACCGATTAGATTGACGCTTGTGCTTAGTTTTAGGCTCAGGTTTAGAATCAGGGTTTAATTTAAGCATTAGTTCCAGCTCCTCCAGCTTAGTTTTAGACCTATGGTTAGGCTCAAGTTAAACAGATCAGCCGCCCTACCAAGGGGGCAAGTGGTCTTGTATGATTTACCAGACGGCATCGTCGTCGCGTCAGTTAGCATTTGCTTGCATCCCGGTCGGTCGGACCGCAAATTGCCATGCTACCGTATCTACTCAATAAATTGCGGTCAAAAACCGTAAACGATTTAAACGAACAGAGCTTCCGATAGATGCCGTTGGTATACAGCCAGGTAGATTGATTTTAAAGCCAAGCAAAAGGCGGCTACACAATACACATCTTGGCGCACCATTTCACCAGCGACACGTGTCGGCATAGACCTTAGCGTCACAGTGGTTGCAGGTACACCAGGCCGACCTGTGCACCTGCAACTGGTCCTCTCCTTCATCGATATACTTTATACTGGAGGGAGTGTTGGGGTGCACCGTGCCCGGCCAAGCAACCCTCGATGCCTCTTCCACCACTCCAAGTGGAACGTCGATTGTAGTGGAGCGTCGAATCTGACTGGCAGTTCGACTGCGACCCGAAAACGAGATCTTCTGTCTGGCAAGTTGGCCGTTGCTGAAGGAATTGTCGACTGTGTGTGAGCGGGAAAACGGCAGTTGTTGGGGCAGACAGCCGTTGGGGTGAGACTGCGTCAATCTTCGATCTCTGGGCTGGCCGGACATTGAGGTGTTTGTGCTACTGGTATCCGGTTCGTTGCTTTTTGCCAGCGCCAGTTGCACTACGTCTGAAATGTTGAGCACTATTCACCTACGTTTGATTGCCCGATTTTTCTGGCAACCAATTTTGGTAGAATTTTAGTCAGCAGTAATTGCTGAAAAGGTCAGGAAACAATCAATATTGGCTACGTACGTATTTATGACAATTTAAGCGATTTTACTGTTGAACATTCATGCAACAGGGGGCCTGCCCCCACCCGAAATAGGCCAGACTCCTCGGATGTGGACCACTGAGACGATTTTTCCGCCCTCAAGTACTTTTTTGAGTAAATTTGGGCGATTTTTCACAATTTCGGACATTAAATTCGCATGTAGACAGTACTTTTTAGCTGTATTTAAGCCCAAATAATAGAGAGTTTTTGCCGACTTATTGCGATTTTTTCCGGGTTTTTGGTGCCCAACCCTCCCTAGAATTTGGGCTCAAACCCCCCTCTAGCTGGCGCCAGACCCGCCAACACCCTCCCCTTCGACGGATGACCTATTAGATGTATGCTTCTGAATAATTAATTTTTGAGAACCCCGTTCGTCATACACGTAACAGGTCAGGGGAGGGGAGGCGAGGGGTTTTTCGCCCAGAGGGAAGTCTAAAATTTCAAAAAGCTAGAAAACCCCAATAAATGCGTTGTTAGCACGTTTTTTCAGTAAGGAAAGGAAGCTAAAAATCGCTATTTTCAGCTGCCAAATAGCGTGTTAGAGCTAAAAACAAACAAAAAACGATACAAATGGATTCAAGGAACACAGATTTCTGTTAAATATCAGTAGCGAAAACTCCGAATTTGGTTTCCAAAAGCTTTTCAAGCGAATTTTAAGCTAAAAGTTAGTGATTTCCGAGTCAGTTTGTTAGTACTGGAACTACTACCAGTACTTGAATTTTTGGTTAGGGGGTCCCATAGTAAACTGACTCGTTGGGGTAAGAGGATTAGCCTTTCTAGCTAGGGGGTAACCCCCAAACCACCTAGTTGATGGATACAAGCTCGAATCATTTCACCACTTGATGTAGGTACCACCGAAGCAAGAATTTAGGCATAAATTCCGGAGAAGTGCAAAGTTTAGGTTGACGCAGGGCCGTTTGTTTTCCGAAAAAACTCAAGCCGGTTTTCTCCCGGATTTTTTCAGTTTTTTTCGTTTTTTTCAGTTATTTTCCAATACTGTTATTTTACTATAGTATAGTAAAACAAAAATTAGTAATACTAGTGCTATTTTACTAGTAGTAAAATAATAGTAAAAAGTAAAATTAAGAGCCAATAGTAAAGTAAAAATTAAATTAAATTAACAAAAACCGTCAATAGTAAAATGAAAATTTTACTACTATTTTACTAGTTTTTGGTAAATTCCAGCTAAATTCTTCATCAATTTTACAATAAAAGATGTGTGGGAGCACTTTTGTTAGTCGAATTTCACAACTTTTGTCTCTAAAGTTCTTGAAAACCTCATATCTTAATCAAATTTAACAACTATTTAGCACCTACATTAATTATGCATAAGATCTTGGCATTATTGATGCAAAATTGCCCCTAATGACTAGTAAAATCGTAGTAAAATAGTAGTAAAATTAGTAAAATTATTAGTAAAACTACTGTTATTTTACTAGTGGATTTTTATTTTACTATTTACTAAATTTACTACAAAATCAGCCATTCAATTTAATTTTAATTTTTGTTTTACTACCAAGCAGCTCCGATTTTACTAATTTTTGTTTTACTAATAATTTTACTCATTTTACTACTATTTTACTATGATTTTACTAGTCATAAGGTCCAATTTTGCATCAATGATGCCAACATCTTATAACTGACCGATGTTGCTGCCAAATAGTTGCTGAATTTTATGGTGATACGAGGTTTTCCAGAAGTTTAGACGCAAAATGTGTAAAATCTGAGTCACGAAGTTGCACCCACCCACACATCTTTTAGTGCAAAATTGATCGAGATTTTGGCTGAAATTCACCAAAAACTAGTAAAATAGTAGTAAAATTTCTATATTACTATTGACCAAATTTGGTAATTTAATTTAATTTTTACTTTACTATTGGCTCATAATTTTACTTTTTACTATTATTTTACTACTAGTAAAATACCACTAGTATTACTAATTTTTGTTTTACTATACTATAGTAAAATAACAGTAAGTAAAACAAAAATTAGTAAAATTGAGGCTGCCTGGTAGTAAAACAAAAATAAAAATTAAATTGAAGAGCTGAATTTGTAGTAAATTTAGTAAATAGTAAAATAAAAATCCACTAGTAAAATAACAGTATTTTCCAAGATGACAGAAAATTTTAACAATCGCTTTTTATTGCAGCATTTAACGAAATAGCGTCAGTCTTATTACAAAGTGCACTAATTTCATCTTTTAAAGTAGTAATTTGATTTTAAAACACCAAAAATACAATAATAAAAGTTGCCTGAAAATGGTACCGGTATTTTTTGCGAACAGTAGCTAAGGTATGCCATGGAAATGCTTGTAAGGCTTAACGTAAATTCAAAGCATTTGAAGCGAATTTAACCAGTAATTGTGCCTATTTTCTTAAAAAACTTGCTTGAGTTTTTTCCGCATTTTAGTTTTTTCCGAGCCCCTCAGAAAGTTACGAAAAAACCGACCCAACAGCCCTGGGTTGAGGATTTTATCGGGAAGAGGTTAACCCAACCCACTCTGCACATCCTGACTACGCTTCTGCTTTGCAATTGCAATGTATGACAAATTGTATTTTTGGTCAGAAAAAATGGCTTGGCATTAGAAATGTTGGGCTGTCAATAAAATTATCCACCGTCCCTAGTAACCCCAACAAAAGCTCACTGAAAAACGAATTTGGAGCGGCACCAGCAGCAGCTGTGGCAGACACCGACCGGCGGACACTTTTATGTCGATCGCTGTACAGCGGAGAGGGGGCTTTGGACGGTTTGTGGTGTCGGGCTTCCTGTTCAAAAGCAGCGCGCAACCGATCAGTCAATACTGCACACAGTGCATTCCACGCTCGCGCGTGCACAATCGAGCTCGAAGTCTCTCGTCGCGTCATCACCTCAGAGAAGCTCTGCCCGAAATATTCCCAGAATTCTGGCTTAAATCCGCACCGGGCCAACGGTCCGTGGATTTGCGCCAGACACCTGGCAGTCATCACCGGTTTTTTGGCCGACCGATGGATCGGAAGTTCGATGACCAGGTCGACGAAGTCCAGCAGTTGCTTGGCGTGGTGGTAGACGGCGGTGCCGCGGATTCGCTCCTTGGCGAAATCGCACTCGTTGAAGAGAGAACGAATCTTTCGGTCCTTCTCTACGGTGCGCTCGAATATAGAGACCATTAGTTGGATGGGCTTGTTTTTGTAGCACTGCGCTTTCAGCGACCGCCAGCTGTGACGCAGAGCTGTTCGGTAGGTCACCGGAACCCGGTTGAACAGGCCGCTCGGGTCCCCGATTAGTTCCTAAAAGAGGCAGTGTAAATTATGTTAGTTAGAAAAATTGCATTTCAGCTGAAGTTGCCCATTTTCAGCGATTTTCGGCGCCTTCGGTATACGTTTTTTTCATTGGGAGAGGAGTTCAAATTGAAACAGAAACTCGACGGGTTTACGCGAAATGTTCGTAAAAAAATGAGAGGTAGTAAGGAGGTTAATCCCTGACTGAAACGCAAACATCACGGGTTAAAACAGTCAGGCACTTAACGTTTTGGTTCCATATAAGGTATATACCAGAGTTTTCCGCTTACATTGTATAAGACCACTTTTTTTCGTTTCTGGTTTTTGTTGTGAACACAATACAGTACCTGCTATGCTTCAACACTACATATATTTGAGTAATTTCAAATAAACTTTTACAAGCCAAGCGTAAAAGTGACCTATTTTGTAGTGACTACTAACTACTAACCACTAACCACTTTTTGGGGTTTTATGACATCATCAAGACTACAAATTGACTACTACTATATATTCAGATTTAGTGACTACAAATTGACTACATTGACCTTTTGAATTTGTGAATTAGCAGTCAGCAAATTCTGAAATTTATTTGGTCACATCATGCACATTATTAGCCATTTAGAAACGGAATTGGTGCCATTTTGTCCGTGGGTTTGTGTTAACTGAGCTTTTTACTGGTTTTCACAACTGTTTTTGGCATTCAAAAGCAGTTTTCCTCTTTTATTTTGGAATATTTATTGATTTTTATGAACGTTTGTAAACAAAGCAAAGTGTACATTTGTTCGTTTCTTGGTAACAATAGGTAGAATAATGACGAGAATATATCTTGTTAAGTTGTAAACAGAAAACCGTGTATTTTGAAGCTAATCCTAAATTTAAAACTTTCGTTGTAGAAAATAACACGCATTTTTTGTCTCACACCATATAGAAAAAAGATGTATTTTTTTAAATTTTTACCTCTTACTTGTTTCGTTTACTATTTTAGATTCTCAACTTCTTGTTTTATATCCAAAACCTGAAATTCTGGTAATTTTATGCAAAATTTTGCTGACTACTAAAAATTGACTACTAACTACGACTACATATTCAAAATCGAGAAATTTGAAGACTACTAACTCAGACTACAAATTATTTTTGTCAATTTTTAGAGACTACTAACTACGACTACAATTTTAACTTTGTAAAAGAAATAGGTCTAGGCATATCTGGAACAAGTAACAACCATCGTAGGTGAAAAACAATTCAACTCTCGACCAAAAACCGTTTTTCCAGTGAAATAACTGTAAAATGGAATCAATGGCCTTACCTCAACCGTCTGAAAGGTATAGGATTTAGGCATATGCAGCGTTCTGACGTCAGCCAGCGCCTTTCTGTTGTCCAGAGCAGAGCGACGTTGCTTACGAGCGCCGCACTTTTTCATTTCAATCGTGTCTCTCTGCGTAGAGCCTCCCTCCTCTGCCCCCTCTTCATCTTCCTCGTTGACACTAGTCTTTTGTCTGGAGAAAACGGCTTTGACCAGTTTGTTGAATGCCATCCAGTAGGAGATCAAAACTCGCCATGGAGGCAAAACATAGTCTGTGATTCCAACAATTAGAGCAGCCGGCGGCCACTAGCCACGGCCGCGCACCCTGACAACGCGATCCGGTCGCTATTTAGTCCTGATTGATGCATCAATAATTAAAAGCCTAATATGAATATCAGAGAAGAAGCTGTTAGCGGCGAAACTGGAGAATGCCGAGCTAAAACAATCCCGCAATCCAAAGACGTCATCCGATTACGGCCTTAGCTCTCTCCGATGCAGCCAGAGTTGAAGGCAGAGTAGCAATAATGTTCATTCAGTCACATAACTCTACGCAAAATATCCACAGGTAGCGTAGCCATGGCAAAATCACCCGAAAGCTAATGCAAGAGAATGAAACATAGGTAGGGGCTTTACTGGCCAGCTAGTCTATCAAGATCGGAACAACTGGACGACCTACGTCGCTCGAGTTTTGATTGACCATGCAATGTGCTCTCCTCTGGGATTGTCAAGAGACACAGCTGAGAACGCGACATGGCTGGCTTGGCCAGGGTGCAGACAGGTCTCAGGAGACAAGCTGAAACGATCAGTGCATTAGCATTATGACACTTTTGAATTGATGCAAGTGAGTGACTGGGACAACTTCAACCAAGTCAATAGCTGGGTGCAGTCGCTAAGGTAAGACCACCGTCCAACCAACCGACTACTCCACTGACCAATCGACCACCCCACCAACTGACTGACCACCAACCAACCGACTGACTGACTGACTGACCACCCCACCAACTGACTGACCGACCACCCCAATGACCGACCGACCAACCAACTGACCACTTCACTAACCAAATGACCACCCCATCACCTGACTGACTGACCGACCAACTGAGCAACCACCCCACTGACCAACCAACCGATTACAGTGGTGCCTCGTTAATATGGCCACATCGGAACAAGGCCCAAATGGCCATATTATCGAAATAGCCATATTAACAGATCATAAATCACTATGTTTTCCATTGTAGGCGAAAGAATAGGTACACCAGCTAGCTGGCCATATAATTACCATATTAGCGAGGGCCATATTAACGAGGCACGACTGTACCCCACTGACCAACCGACCACCCCACCACCTGACTGACGACCAACTACACCCACCGACCAAACCACCGACTGACCCCCACAACTGACCAACCGCCCCACTGACCTACCAATCTTCAGACTGACCAATCAACCAATGCACAGACAATGACACACAGACGTGAATAACTATAAAAACTTTACAAACAAAGCCTGGTGCAGTGGCTAAGGTAGGCTAACTGAAGAAATTAATTACCAGCTCTATAATTGCGGGCCTCACTCTCGTAGGCCGCCCGCAACTGGTCAGTGCAAACGGCAATCAAGGCGTTCCAGGCTTTGCAGGCACTGGCAGGACTAAGCGTATCTTTGCGAGTGATTATTTCGGCGAAACTCTCGCCGAACGACTCCCAGAATTCCGGCTTGAAGCCGATCAGACATAGCGGAGCGTGCACTTTGCCTGAAAATAGATTAGTTATTTACGAACTACGCAAATGCGCATATGGCGTGCTAGCCGAATGTCACCTGCCAGTCATATATGACACTAGTAGTCTACATTTTGGTCTATTGGCCCTTCTAGCTGATTAGAAAAGATCTGCCTGATTCTACGGAAGCAAGAAGACAGACAGACCTAAAATGGTAACTGGAAGCAGCTCGATATTTTGCCCAGCTAGAAGCACTCGATTATACCCCCAAATTAGCCGCATTTAGCCGCACCTCGAATAACGGCCAGAACAAGAGGCTGGATGATATTTACGGCTAGCTATTTCAGTAATTTGTGTTTCTTCCGAACAGCTATTGATTGTGCTGCTGCGCGACAGAGGGGACATTTTTTATCGGCTCTCTTTTGTCTCGGCTATCAAGCCTGCGGGAACAAAACAGTGGGAAAACCAATAATGAAGTATGCTGGGGCTTTTGTTTGAGGCACATAAGAATCTGCGGTTGTTCCCTGTTCCCAAGATGAAAAAACGTGAACAGTCAGACAGGCAGTCTGGCAGCTGGTTATTCGGATATTTGACCTGATGGTCAGTCGGTCAGCAAATTTTTCAGATGGTTGCATACATGTGGAAGGACCAGGAAAGGAAAGGGTGCAAAGCGTTTTCCCTACGGAAACGGTTCAAACTTCCAAAATCTCCAACCAAAACGCCTAGAAACCCGTCTGTAACACGGTTTAATTAATAATAAGGTCAAAAATCACAATTTTAAGCAGAAAAATAGCGTTTGGCAGCTAAAAACAAGCAAGCTAAAATAACAAAAAAGCTTAAAATCACAAAATGCTCTGAATAGCAGCACCGGAAGCGCTAAACTCTACTGCAAATGTCGTTTCAAACGCGAGCGTTACGTCGGTCGGTCGGTCGGTCGGTCGGTCGGTCGGTCGGTCGGTCGGTCGGTCGGTCGGTCGGTCGGTCGGTCGGTCGGTCGGTCGGTCGGTCGGTCGGTCGGTCGGTCGGTCGGTCGGTCGGTCGGTCGGTCGGTCGGTCGGTCGGTCGGTCGGTCGGTCGGTCGGTCGGTCGGTCGGTCGGTCGGTCGGTCGGTCGGTCGGTCGGTCGGTCGGTCAACCATTTCTTACCCATGGTTGTAGTTGCGAACTGGTCAGAGGAAGATCCATCTATGGTTTCATTGATCATATCAAGCAGCGCCTTGGAATGGCGATGCAACGTTGTTCCTTTAGATTGAGAAGCAGAAGCATCCATATTCCGGAATATGCGTCGTATTCTGCGATCTCTGTCTAATGTACGGTCGAAAACGGCGGTTGTTAGCTGTAAGGGCTTGTTCAAATAGGCTTTGTTCTTCAGAACTCGCCAACTTTGACGAACTAGCTGGAGGTCGGAAGAGCAAAGTTTGCACAGAACCGAATTGCTTTCTTGTGGCGACTGAAATTGTACTGTAATAGCGTTTGTAAATGTGTTTATGCTCGCTCTAGCTCTAATAATATCAAATTGAGAGAACCAAAGGCTATTGAGTGAGTCATAGTTTTCTTAGCATTCTTCTCTTCGCATTCTTGCAGAAAAAGGGTGTTTTTTTCAAGGGATCGCAAAAATAACCTAAACTGGTTTTAGAAGAAAATAGGATAAATTCGCTTAAAACTATTTTGAATTTATGGTAATACCAGTGTTGTTATCACACTGACTACACGTATGAGTATGTTTGAGTACAATACCAGAGTAGTCAAATTAAACTATATCGTAGTCAAACCATTTGACTGTGACAACCGGTTTGACTACTTTGACTACTTTTTCAAAGAGAGCCAAATTGGCCTTTTTAGCGATTTATATGCTTCAGTCACCAAGGGTCACCTGAAATCGCTGTGTTTGTGTCCGTAAATCGTTTATTTTGAAATATGCAGTGTAATTAGCCGCACAAAATGAGCTCATGAGCGCATAATTGTCTTTTTCCGTTGAAATTTCCGATTGAAAAGCAAAAAATCCTGCACGAAGAAGCCGCAAAAAATAGAACAAAACGCCAAATGAATGTGAAACATAGAGTTCTCTCATTTCATGTTCTTTGCTGCTCAAAGCATTCTTAGAAATGTATTCTTCTGTGCATACAGTATGTATTACATTCATACATGTAACAGGGGGGTCTGGGGGGGGTCTGTCCCCACCCGACTTAGGCCAGACCCCCCCGGATGGGGACCCCCCCGAGACGATTTCACCGACCCCCCTCCGATTTTTCTGGCAAGTAAATTTTCGAGCAAATTTTTGCAATTTTTTACAATTTCACACACAAAAATTGCCAAAATCGCCTGCAAAACAGCACTTTTTAGCTGTATTTCAGCCCAAATTAGCGATTTTTGGCAATTTTTAGCCAAAAAATTGTGATTTTTTCGATTTTTGAGCGTTTTTTAGTGCCCACCCCCTCCCCCAAAAATTTTGGCTCAGACCCCCCGGCCGGCGCCAGACTCCCCAACCCCCCCTCCCCCCATCAGCGGATGACCTGTTACATGTATGATTACATTTTACCCTCACAGAAAAGCTTGCATTAAGCAGAGATTCACTGATTGACACCTGTCATTAAGCAAAATTTTTGAAAATAGGTTGTTTGGTTTGGTGATCTAAAGTTCTTTGATATGTAGTAAGTTTGCGAGATATTTTGTTGCGAACAGCAAAAAGTGGCCAAACGCGGTAGTCGTGTAGTACATGACACCCTGAACCCTATGATCGTCGACGTCTGAAAGTAGATTTTTTGCTGCGACGTTCATGGGGTTCAGGGTCTCATGAACTATACTACTGCGGTTGAAAACCCCTGCCGCATAGAAGAAAAAGTAGTCATAGATAGACGGTTTGACTGTCTGGTTTTTGTTTGACTACGTATTTGTGGTCATGGAGGTAGTCAAACTTTGACTTTGACTACCTGTCCATTTGACTGAGTTATCGGAAAAGTATATTAACTATGACTGTGACGTTGGCTAGTAGTCATAACAACACTAGATTATACAGAGTTGTTTTTAAGCGCTTCCACTGAAAATTTTGGTCATTAGTTTAATACTTTCAAACTTACCAGACGTTATTGAAAGAAACGACGGAGAAAGAATCGACTATGCATCAGAAACATCAGGAAAGGTTTTGAATAAAATTGAAGCGTTCAGCCGAAGAAATGCCCAAGTCACACTTTTACGGATTTTGAGCAGTTCACATGGAAACACTGCCGTCACAGTGTAGAACAATTGTGAAAGTTTGTAGAGCGAACAGTCCACTCAGTTCAGTAGAGTGAACGACCGAATCTGTCAGTCAGACCAAGCACGAATGACAAATACTGCAAATATTCCCAAAAAAATAACAAACATTGGCATACGAGATTTTATTAATTTATGAAAATAAAGATATTTTGAGATGTTTCAACTGCTTTTTGAGAATATTTTTGAAAAAAATTATCTGAACCCAGGGCTGCTTGAAATTTTTGCATTCAAAAGCACCCTAGAATGTTGTGCAATTGATAGGACACCAATCTGACACAATTAAACAGAATTCTGAATTTATCAGCTTAAACCTTAAAAAAGCCTAAATATGTCCAAAATTTGTTTTATTAAAAGATTTGCATAATTATTAATTGGATGTTGGCAATAAAACTTGGCTTGTTCAGTTCAGCTTGATTGAGTTTGATGTTTGTGGTCTTCACAAATACTGAGTTTAAGGTGTTGGTCTGGCATCGGCGTGTAGCTTAGTGGTTAGAGCACTGGACCGGCAATCCAAAGGTGCTGGGTTCGATTCCCAGCTACGCCATTGCACATGCCTAACTTTTTCACCTTTCAGTTAATTTGGCCTTGAGATAGTAGTGACACTGAACCATCATGTCATGGTAGCTAACGGATATTGCAAATATCGCATAGAATTCATCTTCAATTTTCTCGTTTTGTCTATTTGTGGACGTAGGCAATTTCTTCGACTGAGCTATTCGAGTCTGTTACGAAACTGCAGCGCATTCATTCAATCATGGAAGCAGTTTTAGTAAAAACTTGGTATCTATCTAGTTTAGGTAGACTAGACAAGACTAGATTCAATAATAAAAATGACGACATACCGCTGACTCAGCACTGTCGCTGCGTGAAAGCGCCATTCCGGCCGGACTGGAGCGACATCGGGATCGGAAAATTCCTTCTCTCACCTCATTTTCCGTAGACTTCGACTGACCGAAGCGGTGTTGGAGGCGTTTACTATCCACTTTTCGGCGCGCCATCGTGTTTTTCGAAGCGTGCTTTTCAATTAGCCGCTGATATTATATCGGGTGTTAGCGACAGAGAACACAGGGAGGCCGCTCAACGGGCCACCGTTAATTATTGCCGTCGACCCGGCCCTCTATAAAAGGCCATAGATGGGCTTAATTTAATAAATCGAAAGCCCCGGCCTTATTTACGACTGGCCCTGGACCGACGCGCCGCTTTTTGCCGCATTTCGCTTAATCTTCCAAACGATCACGTTCCATTCTTGCGCAATTTGTACCAGTTGTATCAACGCTGGCTGGGCGGGACGCTTGAAAGAAAATGACATTAGTTGGAAAGCTGTTTATGGATCGGATTAATAACTGATTATTGAGCTCGTTAGGGCTTGATTGAATGAGATTGTGCGTTGGTACTTTGAATGCATACGTGCTTATAAGCAGGGACACCTGCGCTAACTGGTCTATCCAAGATTTTGCAAAGGGGCCGTGCAAAAATGACGTTATAACCCCCTCCCCCTTGTCATCGGTTGTGATTATTTTGCAAACCCCTCTCTAAAAGCGAAAAAAATGACGTCACTTTTTTCCAGCCCCTAGTTTGCAAAAATGCCAGCATTCAAATGAGCAAGTTTTGGGACTATATTTTTTTGATTCTTCTGCTTATTTTCCCGCAGTTAGAAACAGTTTCCCGCAAAGGGCTGGCAGGTTGAAGGGCTCCTACGAGCGACTGCCGTCCTGTTTCATGTATTACATGGAATAAACTTTTACAAACAAACAAACAAACAAACAAACAAACAAACAAACAAACAAACAAACAAACAAACAAACAAACAAACAAACAAACAAACAAAACAGTTTGTTTTTAGAAGATTTTTTCATTATTTTGCGATCTCGTGCGCTCATCTTCTCAGTGCGGCAAGTTTCTTGCCGCAAAGAGTTGGTAGTCGGCGCAAAGCTCCACCCAGGCCACCGAAAGCTGGTGACAGCGAGTAGGTAAAACGGGAACCGACTGGATCTGCCGTTGCACCGGAACTACTCCAAAGCATGCCACGTTTGGCGGAGATAAGTGGCCTGCGCAGGGTTCTAATAATGACCAGAATGAGTTTTAAATGCGCTTTTGAAAACTAGTTTTTCAAAATTTTCTCGCCTTGTCAGTCAGAATCCCAACCAGGGCTCCTTAAACTACTAAAACTGTTAATTTTAAGCTAAGAATACCTTTCAACGCGTTTTTAAAGGCTAATTTCTCAAAATTTCCGCATGAGACAAAAGTGACGTTATCATTGGCCGAACCGAACCCCCTTCCCCTTGTCATCGGTTGTCATCATTTGGCAAACCCCCTCCCCCCTAACCGATGACGTGATTTTTGCACAGCAACAAAGGGGGAGTGTAAATTTTTGAAACTGCCCGCTTGCGCAAGATCCGATCCGATGTGAGGGGGGCCTTACGGCCCTACGCTCAGACCTCTGCGGTCTAACGTGGGCACATATATGCCTACTTCGTTTGTATATGTATATGTATATGTATATATACAAATGCACATTAGTTTGTATATGTATATGTATATACAAACAAAATTTAAATATTGCATATTTTTTGTATATTTGTATATTAAGAATATTACAAATTTTCTGCTGGAAAGCATGATTTCGACAAACCAGGTGGGTTAGGAGGGGTACCATGACTGGCGTCATTGTCATATTCGTAGGGCATTGTCATTCGGTAGGGCGTTGTAGAGCTAGCCAACGTGAAATATTCTCAAATTGCATGAATGTATTCCGATTTCAGGCAGTTCTCCCAACCGGTGCGAACTCTATTAAGTGATACTGCCCTCAGTCTAAAATTTTTACCAGCTAAAGTTTATGTTGTTGCTAAAACTCAGGCTTTTTAGGATCTGTAATATCAAGAAAACTTTTTCGCGGTGTGGGTAAGTCACCGGTGGTCGAAAATCTTTAAGTAATACAAATGCTAGCAACAAATTCAAACTTACGCTTTAGATACACCCCTTAGTTTTAGGTTAAAAGATATGTTAAGGCTTAGGTTCTGGCTTTAGTCTTCGATTCAGGCCTACTAGGCTCGTACATAGGTACAGTTTTAAGCAGAAATAGCCCCTGAAATCGTTATTACGCATCATAGGGAGAATGGCTGAACGGGTTTATCTGAAAAAATAATAACACGTTTAAAACTGGGATGAAACGAAAGGGAAACGTGCAGGATTCGATTATCAATTTGGTCGTTGCGCGTGCCTACTATTCCATTTTTTCGTTTCAAACAGCAAAACTCATTGCGAAATACTTCTAAAACGAAGATGAATAATATTTGGTCTTAATGCAGACGAGGCTAAACCGCAAATTTAACAAATTCTTCTGGAAAAGTTGAAGACATAGGCTCAAAATACAAAAACACCCGAAGAAACTGTAAAAATATCTCAATTATTGTACGAAAGTGGCCAAAATGTGCTAAACTACTTACTGCAAAAATATACAAATGAAAATATACAAACCGTTTGTATATCAAGTCTGTTTGTATATGTATATTGAATATTGCATCAGCAGTCCGTTTGTATATGTATATGTATATGTATATCCAAAAACATTTGTATATATATACAAATTTGTATATGTATATTTGAATATACAAACCCACACTACTGCGGTCCATTGCGCGACCCCCGTAGTTCGTCATCTCGGACGTTTGCCCTTCTTTCACTGCCAAGCCACTCTAGCCGTGCTGTTGGGCGCGCCAGGTACTAAGAGAGTGCCTGGCGTGGTGACGTCATGGTACCGACAGCTACTAATTTTTGTTTTACTAATAATTTCACTAATTTACTAGTGGTATTTTACTAGTAGTGAAATAGTAGTAAAAAGTAAAATTAAGAGCCAATAGTAAAGTAAAAATTAAATTAAATTAACAAAGACCGTCAATAGTAAAATGGGTATTTTACTACTATTTTACTAGTTTTTTGGCGAATTCCAGCCACAATCTTAATCAATGTTGCAATAAAACATGTGTGCAACATAAACATCAATAGCAACTTTTGCCAGTCAAATTTCACATAATCTTTGTCTCGAAAAAGTTCTGCAGAACTTCGTACCTTTTAGCAACTATTTGGATTAACACCAATTATTCACTAAATCTTGTCATCATTGATGCAAAATTCCACATTATGACTAGTAAAATGGTAGTAAAATAGTAGTAAATTATACTGTTATTTTACTATAGTATAGTAAAGCAAAAATTAGTAATACTAGTGGTATTTTACTAGTAGTAAAATAATAGTGAAAAGTAAAATTATGAGTCAATAGTAAAGTAAAAATTAAATTAAATTACCAAACGGGTTCAATAGTAAAATAAAAATTTTACTACTATTTTACTAGTTTTTGGTGAATTTCAGGAAAAATCTTGATCAATTTTGCACTAAAAGATATTTGAGTGCATTTTCTTCACTCAAATTTTACACATTTGTCTGCAAAGTTCTGGAAAACCTCGTATCATGATCAAATTCAGCAACAATTTGGCACCAACATCAGTCAGTTATAAGATCTTGGCATCATTGATGGAAAATCGGACCTTACGACTAGTAAAATCATAGTAAAATAGTAGTAAAATGAGTAAAATTATTAGTAAAACAAAAATTAGTAAAATCGGAGATGCTTGGTAGTAAAACAAAAATTAAAATTAAATTGAAGGACTGATTTTGTAGTAAATTCAGTAAATAGTAAAATAAAAATCCACTAGTAAAATAACAGTATACCACAGGAAATAATTGAAACTATAATTGAAATTCCTGGCGAATTTCAATCAAATTACAATTAAATTATGGCCTAACTTTTGAATTTCAATTAAATTAAATTAATTGAATTGAAAATAAAAACGGGCCAATTATGCGAATTTCAATTACAATTAAATTAATTTTTTACATCACTAACATCCAGTTGGTTCCCATTTTACCTACTCGCTGTAACCAGCTTTCGGTGGCCTGGGTGGAGCGTTGTGCCGACGACCAACTCTTTGCAGCAAGAAACTTGCCGCGCCGAGAGGATGAACCACTACAACCGCTAGGGATGCAGGGGCCGCCGTGACTCAGAGGCAGCGAGCTACCCACTGAGCCAACGACACGACGCGGTCATCTTGCGCAAGATATTTACATAGTCTTTAAAAACGTATCGAAAACGGAAAACTGTGCTATAAGTATGGCTTGCCATTGAAAGGAAATGATATCGAAAGCAAACACTCACGCAGTACTTGCATGCTGCCAAAAATGTTCACCAATAGCTAGGCTTGTGCAAGTTAAGTTAAGTATATTTTATGTAAACTAAGTAAAATATTTTTGGTAGGTATAATTTACAAATTGCAATTATAATTAACTTTTTTTTCGCAGAAATTTAATTTATTACAATTTACTTGCCATATAATTTACTTGAATTAGTAAATTTCTAAAAAATATAATTAAAATTATAATTATAATTTACTTATCAACAGTACGATACGGGTATCACAATTATCGCGTCTTTAAAGGCTCGCTGTTTACGCTGCGTACAAATATACAATTGCACTACTCCAACAGCTATGAAAATAGACGAATCACAAAAGTTGACAATTTGAAAAAATCTCATTCATGCAAATACGCCATAGCGGTGGAAGCGCGTCGGAAGCGGGGTTCAGGTTCGGGTGACTTCTCTCGGTAAACAGTTGAGCTGGCTCGTCGAGTGCGCAGTTCCTCTGCCTCTGGGTGTAGACGGGAATGAGCCGAGGCCGGCCGACTCATCTGTGGATACAATTTCAGACTATTCTGATCAGCTGAAAGGTACCTAGGTAGGTAGGAAAGAAGCAAAAGCGGAAGTATATCTACCGGAAAACTTCTAATAAACGCGCACGCTCCAATAGTAGCGCCGTTCTAATAATAGCGCTCCCAGCGCACTACTATCAACGCTTTCTACGTGTTTCCACCAATGTAGAATACTGTCCCTTTGAGAGAATTTTCTTTGATTAAGTTTGCAAACATTAGTCAGACTAAAACTCATATAAAGATTGCTTGTGTTTAAGACAAAAATACCCTGTATTTTCAGAATGCTTGAGACGGCCAATGTAGCATTGAAATAATAGCGCCCCCAAATCAGTGTTGTGCCGAACGAAAATTTTCTGAATTTAGTTAGTAAAAGTTAGTTACAACCTTTCAAATTTGAATTTAGTAAGTAAAAGTTAGTAACTAAATTGGCTCTCCGAGTTTAGTAAGTTAGCCAAAAATTATCGAGTTACTTAGTTATGAGTTTAGTTAAAATAAACTAGTAGAAATAAGGCCATTAATCATTTAAACCGATTAGTTTTAGCTCTGTATACCTCATTAGGTTCAGAATATTCAAAAAATAACAGTACTTCTCATTCTTTCTACAAAAATTTCTAAATATGACCGTTATCAGAAAGCTGCATGTCAGGACAGGAACAATGAAAATATAGAAATGTGAAGACAAAACAAATAGTTTTGGACCTTATCATTTATCTAATTTAGGCGTTTTGTTGTCAGTCATTGGGAAAGTGGGTGGATGCACATAGGTACCTCATACAGTAGTATATGTACAGTACAGGGCGGTTTCGAAGGTCTGAAAAGCCAACCAAAGGGCAACCTCCAGATCGGAACCTCAACAGGACTTCCCACCCGATTTTTCTCTAGGGCAATTTTTGGGTCAATTTTTTTTATTTTTTTACAATTATTGGCAGGAAAATTGCTAAAATTGCTTGTAAAACTGTGACTTTTAGCTGTGCCTGAGCCCACATTAGCAGTTTCTTTGCGATTTTTAGTACTCAATCCTCCCTCCGTTTGGGCTCAATCCCTCAGACCTGGCTCAATCCCCACAACCCTTTAGGCGGATGAACAACGATGAGTACAGTATACATAAACCATTTTCCTATTCATTGGATTGGGAAAGAGGGTGGAGATGGGTAGACTTTACGCAGTCGTGCATTATCAGTAACACGGCGGTTTCGAGGGTTGCCCCACATCAGCAAAGGCCAATCTCCATCGGAACCTCAGGAGGACTTTCCCTCCGATTTTTCTGGAGCGCAATTTTTGGGCCAATTTTTTTTATTTTTATACAATTACAGGCAGGAAAATTGCTAAAATTGCTTGCAAAACAGCTACTTTTAGCTGTGCTGTATTTGCAGTTTTTTGCTATTTTTAGAACTCAATCGTCCCCGATTAGGGCTCAATTCCCTGACCGGCCTCAAACCTCACAACCCCATTTGGCGGATGACCTGTACATAGGTACGTATGCATACAGTGTACATAAACAATTGTAAATTCCAAGAAGTTTTTACGCACAAGCATTGGAGTTTAAAACTAGTGAAACCTCGTGCCCTCTTTGAGAGAGACCCCAGAATCGAATTGAACCTGAATGAGACCCTAGAATTTTTGAGAAGTTAGACTCGAAACTAAACTAGATACCTATGGCCAAGGCGCCTATCTGTAACACTATAACTAAACTGAATGTTATTAAACTCATAACTAAGTAACTCGATTTTTTACTAAGTAATTTCCAGAAAATGAGTTTAGTTTGAGTTGAGTTTAGTTAAGCAAAATCTGAGTTTAGTTAGTAAAAGTTAGTAACTAACTAACTAACTAATGTTTTTACTTAGTAAATAACAAACTAAATTCAACCGGCACAACACTGCCCCAAATGCAATCACGGAAAAATAATAGCACAGCGCTACTATTAGAAGTTTTACGGTAAATAGTTTTCTAACCGGACAAAGTTTCTGTCAGTAAGAACTGTCGCTGTTCTTTCTGGTGAGCAGTTTTGAAGGCATCCACCACAACAGCAATCAGATGATTCCACGGTCGCACGGCTACCGTGCCTACGATTTCTCGCTTTGCAATCGTAGACACGAAACACTCGCCGAACGATTCCCACATCTCCGGCTTGAAACCCTGCCCGGCCAGGTGGCCATGCTGCTTGCCTGAAAGAGGTAAAAGTGTTTAATTCGTTTAAAGTATAAAATTAATGTCTGTCAATACGTTAATACTTATGGCAAAGAAAAGCAGTACTGTGGTTTCTACCAGGTGTGTCAAAAAAACAACCCTACAGACTTTTTACTGCCGCAACCGTAAATATCGACCGATTTGACTGAATAAAGAGAATAAATTCTTGCCAGATTGGTGAAATTTTTATTAAGATATCCTGCCTATTAGTTTCTAGATTTTTTTGCTTCAAAGTCAAAACAGAGATTTTAGCAGTGAACAAGAGCGACTTTTATTATTCCGTTGAACTTCATAACAGCTAAAGGTGAATTCATACTCGTGTAGAAAAAGATCGCCAGGCGACTTTTCTGTAGGGCGACTCATTTGTAATATACGCACCAACACGCCACGCGTCATCTTCCAGGTGTTGTTGCAGGCGGAGGATGTGACGGGGCGTGTTGGTGCGTATATTACAAATAAGTCGCCTGGCGATCTTTTTCTACACGAGCATGAATACACGTTTAGGGATAACGTCACGACGCTTTCTTTTCTGCTGACACACACACCCAAATGCTAATTTCTATAAAAATTACCAATAATAGTGGGTCCGGACGCTCTGTAGGAAGCTTGTCCGATGGTAAGTAAGGCGTCGAGCAAGGCTAGCAGACATCGTGCGTGTTGGTGCGTGCCCCATCCTTCTGTAGACAATTGTTTATCTGATGTGCTGAACATATTTTTCACTGCCGGATTGTGGCGCTGCATTTTCTCAAACACTTCAACCATCAGCTGCATCTGTTTGTGTTGGCCAAACTTGGTAACTGAGATCCAGCTCTGCCGCAGAACCTTACGATCAATAGGTGGCAGTGCGTGTATGATTTGGAACAGATCCCCGTGAGTGTCCTAAAGTTGGGCGTTCTTTTCTTTTTTGCACTTCATTTGCTTATTGGCTTGACAGACAGACAGATAAACAGACAGACAGGCAGACGGACGGAGAGACAGATGGATGGACACAGCAACTGAATGACCATACTGACCGACCGACCAATGGACCAACCAACCGACCGACCAACAGACAGACCAACCAAACGACCGACCAACTGAGCAAGCGACCGAGTGAATGACCGACTGACCAATGGACCTGCCGACCGACCGACAGACCGACCGACCGACCGACCGACCGACCGACCGACCGACCGACCGACCGACCGACCGACCGACCGACCGACCGACCGACCGACCGACCGACCGACCGACCGACCGACCGACCGACCGACCGACCGACCGACCGACCGACCGACCGACCGACCGACCGACCGACCGACCGACCGACCGACCGACCGACCGACCGACCGACCGACCGACCGACCGACCGACCGACCGACCGACCGACCGACCGGATCCAAATGACTGATCTGACCTATCGACTAACTGAGAGGAAAACCTGACCTGACCGAGTGACCAACTGACTGACCATAACCGACTGACTAATTAATTGACTGACCGATGGATCAGCTGACTCGGACCAACCAACCTGGACCAATCGGAACTGATGGACTGAATGACTGGCTCACCTGGACAGAGTGGCTGACAGGACAGATCCACCCACCTGAACCAACTGATTGGCAGGCCCAGAATGACTAGGCTAACTAACTGAACAAAGATGACCAGGACCGACAGACTGAATGGCTAGGCCATCCACTTCGAATCAAGCGACTGAGTGGCAGACCAAGCAGCAGGGCCAACTGACCAACTGATTGGCCGACCGACTGACTGACTATGAGCAACTAAGAAAGTTGAACAGACTACAAAACTCACATTTTTAGACCAGTTTGAATTGTTTTAACATCCGCATCAAACAAAACTACTCACATGAGCCGCGGAGGCTGAGCGTTTCTTGACCACCACCTTCTCTCCTCCATAGGCTGTGCTTTTCCTGCGAGGTGCCGGACTCAGGCGCTGTTTGTCGACCGAACCACTGGACGGTCTTCTCTGCGTTTTACCAAAATGGAACATAGTAGTAGCAAAGCAAGTGGGGCGTGAGTTGGATTTAGTAGTAGTACGTGTGCTAATATAATAAGCGAAAGTTGTGTACACACAGCGGCGGGGCACAGCTAACTAACTTTGTTTGGTGCGCGGCAGGCGGAGGTTGGTAGGCGACGCCAGTTAGCCAATCAACAAATGACTCAAAGCAAAAGCTTTCAATTAAGCACCGCTCTAGACTACCTTTGCGGCAGTGAAATTTGCACTGCCACTCTGATCGATCCAGACTAACCTATCAACACATGATAGGCTGACGTCCGTAATCGAGCCCCCCCTGATAGACCTTGAATAGGTCCACTTTTCTATGCCTCACTGATTTTAAACACTCTCTGATTGTGTTTTATACCCTTTTAGGAGAAGAGTTATCGGATGATTAGAGCTATCTTCATACACATGCACTAGGTTGGGGGTTTGAACTGTTGCTATATGTACAGGGTGTGCCAAAAAAAACAACCCAGCAGAGTTTTTGCTGTAGCAACCGCAAATCTCAACCGATTTGAATGAATCCTTTTTTAAATGAAAGATAAATAAATTCCTGAAAGACTGCTGTACCGCTTATTAAGATAGCCTGCTTAGTTCCTGAGATATTTGTCCTCAAACTCAAAACAGAGATTTTTGCAATGAACAAGAGTGATAAAGAACAACCCAGCAGATTTTTTACTTTTGCAACCATGAATCTGAACTGATTTGAATGAACCCTTTTTTGAATGAAAGACTGATAAATTCCTCAAAGATTGGTGCAATTTTTATTGAGATTCATAACTGTTCACTTTAGTTCTTGAGATATTTGCCTTCTAAGTCGAAACAGATTTTGGCAAAGAACAAGAGCGATTCCGTTGCACTTCATAATGAAATAAAGCAGATTCCTACTGCTGGGGCTAATGATACTTTAGTGTTGAAGTAAACCGAGTTTCTATGCCACCAGTAAAGTCTCAAATAGCCCTTAGCAGTAACAGGAATTCGTTTTATTACGAACTGCAGAATAATAAAAAAATCCCTCTCGTTCACTGCCAAAATCGCGGTTTTGATTTTGAGAGCCAATATCTCAGGAACTAAGCAGAGTACAATAATGAAAATTTAAGCAATCTTTTAAGAATTTATTTATCTTTCATTTAATAAAGGATTCATTCAAATCGGTTGAAATTTGCGGTTGCTACAGCGAAAAATCTGCTGGGTTGTTTTTTTTTGGCACACCCTGTATATGTGGTGCTTTATGTACTGTACTTTTTTATATGTTTGCTGTACCGGGTTCTTCCGAAAATATCCCTCTTCAAAAAATAAGCCCACCTAGGCTTATTTTAGGTTTGCCTTTCCGTAAATAAGCCCACGGGGTTATTTTTGCTTTCAATTTTTTTTGTGCGCCTGGCCGCGGCGGTTTTGGCACGTAAAATGCGTTAAAACGAGCAAAACATCACGAAAAACAAGGTAAATAGAGTGGAAAAATCGAAACTGGGAATGAACCAAAATGGAATGCTATCTGTATTTGCACACTCAGGATTTATTCACAAATATTGCATCGAACGATTGCTTGTATTACCTCAGTTCTATATAATTTCACCGAAAAAGGCGGGAAAATCAAGTTTCCATGCATGAATAATTTCGATTTGAATGTGGAGGGCGAAAAAGTGCCAAAACCTGAAACAAGCCCATTTGCATAATTATAAAAACCGGTACAATGTACGTTGTATTGATGATGGTTGGTTGGTTGTTGGGAAAGATTTATACGGTTTGATAGATACAGTGAAGTTAGTGTCAGGGATTTCTCAAAATAAATGTACCGTTTCCACGTTGTATGTATGTAGTCATTCATTTAGGTGCTTCTGAAATCGACAACCATAGAATAATTTCAAACAATTCCATTTTGAACTCGCATTCGCCTCTTTGTTTGGTTCAACTTTACCAAATTTCCGCGGCGGCTTGGGATCCACAAATCGTTTACAGGTGTACAGAGACCGTATGCCAGTGCGGATATCTTTCACTCTGAGACCATAGATGACTATGTTACTCAATGGATTTAGATTTCTATATGTGTATTGGTTCTTTAGCACCAGACCCAAAAATCCACCCACAATCGGTAAATCGGCCATGGTTTGATTGGTTGCGAGCTTCCTAGCTTTGAGTGCCATCAGGAAACGCGGAAAACACTCAAATACCAGTGTACACACGGCAATTAACGACGCATTTCGTGTGAAATTGCGTTGCCGATTGAGTTGAGCTTTCAAAACCTCCCTATTCAACTGTTCAGTTTGGGCTTTTCTGGTCCAGAGCAAAAACAAGGCAATGGCATATAAATTCACCGACAGAAAGCTCAAAAGCGGCTCTGAATATTTGTGGTAAACCCAATTTCCGTAGGTGGCATTACTAAAGCAGAATGGTGCATAGAGAGGTTGAGTGGATAGGTAACTTTGACCGACCATCCAAGCTAGGGGTAAGAAGGCATGCAGGTAAGGCAAACTAACCATGCAAGTTGCGTAAGAGCGAGGTCTGGTCAGGTATCTGAGAGGAAAAGCTATAGCAGCAAGTCTGTCTAAGGATACTATGCTCAACATAAAACCATTGATATGGGGTTTAAGCATAAACAGCCATGTCCAGGGCATAAGAAGGCACTTGCGACCTGACCAATCAACGTTCAGATCGATAAATTTAATTTGAATAAGTCTGCCTAGTCCACTGGTAAGCGCTCCTAGGCCTGTGATTGTGTCCACTGATGCCAAACCTAGATATTTGATGAAGGGTTTTATTTTAGATTAGAAAATAGGTCAACATACCAGCCACAATGACCATCTCCGGTCTTTCCCTTAGCTTCTTATGAGCGGTAACTGCGGCCAAAATTGAGCCATTGGCTAGAGTTAAGATTAGGCCTTCTAGTAAGTAAACCATAAATTTGTTGGTGTAGTAAGTGATTTGAGATTGAGAGAAACGATTTCCAACCTGGCTAACGTTCATTAGAAGTCTTTGAGCGAAACTGCACTCCTCTTAGAGTCTAATGAAGTTGTCTGTCACGAAAATGCGTGCAACTTTAGGATGGACTTCTATTAGGTCGGCAGGCAATCAAGTCTGCATTTTATTTTACCACTTCACGAACTAGAGGCAACTAAAATCACCAAGTAAACTAGAGTTATGCAAATTTACGTCTGCTTATAGATTACCTACATTGTATGCGTTATGTTCAAAGACTGTCAGTTTCTAGATAATTCATTTTATTTCATTGCAATAATGTATGTAGAAGAACATACAGATGCTTACGCCCGCCAGATCCCGATCGGGGCCTCGAGACGATTGTTTCAGCAATTTTTTGCAATTTTTTACTCTAAAATTGCTCAAATCGCCTGTAGAACACAAAACAGCACTTTTTAGCTGTATATGAGCGCCATTTCACGATTTTTAGCCCAAGATTGCGATTTCTACTACGGCAGCCACTCAATCATTGCTAGAATTTGGGGTGAGACCCCCCGGCCGGCGTGTAATTTACAGGTTGTACGTCAAAATCTTAGTATGCAGCTGAAAACAAGCACAGATCACACAGTTTTCTATTTTGCCTTAGTAGACGGTTGTGATGGCGCTGTTTCTGCCCAGTATCATCTGATACACCTTCTTGATTGTGCTAAATGGAAGTACATGATGTACTGACAACAGTGATGACAATAATGACAACAATACACCGAACTGCAAGGGAAGCGGCGTGCATTTCACTTATGCATAACGCGCTGATTCAGATTGGTTTAGATACAGTGGCACTATTCCTCACTTATTTGGAACCGAGGGCTTCTATTCAGCACTGTGATCAGATTTTAGGCTCTTACGTAGGTTCGGGATGAATGAACCTTAGGATGAAGATAGACTTGCTTCCAGATTCAATCTTAGTCTTAAGTTATTATGGTAGGTTTCCGCTAATGGGGGTAGTGTCACAAAATTCCCCTTTCTTTTCTCAGAAAATCAGCAAATTGCTACCGTAGTATCTCATGTTTTCGTGTTGAAAAATCCCAAGACTATGTCAACTACGCTAGCTAGAATCAAAGGGATCTAAGAAAATGGAAAATTTTTGCACAAAACAGAAACCGAATGGATTCTGACTGGCCTTTCCCTACCTGTTCATGGTCAGGTAGACAATTGGGTTGATTCCACTGTTGCTGGTCCAGAACATGTTTCCAAGCGCATAGGCGTATTTGAAGTTGTGCGTGTTGTAGAGATAGGGAGAGTAATGGAAATACTGATCGGATATCAACGTGTAGCAACATATAACACCGGCCTGATACAAAATCTTGACCTCTTGTTTCCCTTCTGGTTGTTGATGTTACCTGGCGCGGTACTACAAGCGAGTCTTAATAAGCAACCAACAAAGGGAACTTCCGTAAACTTCTAATAATGGCGCTGCGCTATTATTTTTTCACGAGTACTTTTGGGGGCGCTAATATTGGAGCGTGCGCGTTTATTATTTCAATGCTACATTGGCCATCTCAAGTATCCTCATTTTTATGAAAATACAGGTTGTTTTTGCCTGAAACACAAGCAATCTTTATACGAGTTTTAGTCTGAGTAATGTTTGCAAGCTTAATCAAAGAAAATTGTCTCAAAGGGACAGTATTCTACATTGGTTGGAAACACGTACAACACAAAGGGTTGATAGTAGTGCGCCTGGGAGCGCTATTATTAGAAGGGCGCTACTATTAGAGCGTGCGCGTTTATTAGAAGTTTTAGGGTAAGTGGACCTACCACCAAGCGAATGTAGAAGAACATACAGATGTACCAAGCCACAGATAAGTATAGGTTTACAACGGTTTGTATTCGACTTGCCATCGCAAATTGCTCAAAGTAGGGGGTGTTTGCGTCAAAGTAGTAAGCATAGAAATCGGGGTAGTAGATAAAACCGCCCCAGGGCGACATGTAAGCCCACCACCAAACTCCACCGTACAGCCAACAGATGGCGATCCAGATCTAAGAAACAAAACTCGGTCCAGTTACGGTACTTATCTGAAGTGTGAAACGTGTACCGTAGTAGCGGTTGGTGAGAAAATTCTGCTATACCAAATGGTTGGCAGAACAAAACACAAACATCGGTTGAGTGCAATGGCGTGGGTAAAGAGACTGAACGAAAACCAACCGAAACTGTCCAGAGTACTTCCAATCAGGTTATTCAACCTGAAACAGTGACTTTTTTCCAGACGCTGAAGAAATTTTGATTAGTTAGTTAGTGCTCCGCATGCTGCTACATAAAATACAGGAATGTGAGCTGTGTTTTTTCCACTGTTTCTTTTCCGTATTTTTTCGAAAAAATGCCGTTTTTTCCTAACGGTAAAAAAATCATATTTTGCGCATTTTGTGGAAAAAACTCAAGGTAAAAATAGCCTTTTTTTGGTCATTTTTTTCAGTCAAAGAATGGTCTTTTATGGTGTGCAATAAGTTGAACTCTCTCAGGAAAGTTAGAAAAGCAGCAGAAAAGTCCAAATTTGTGACTATTGGACAAAAATCAGATTGAAAATTATCAAATAGCGCGTACTAATGGGACCTCCTAGGCAGTCGTTTCGTGCTTTTTCGCCACTTAATCTGTAAAACATGTACAGTATATGTTTGGCCTGAAAAGACACAAGAAGGCGTTAGAAAGCATTAGGAAGGATAAGATTGTGCTAGGATGCTCAGAACTTTAGCTGGAGTTTTTCACTCGATTTTGGCAACAAAACGAAAAAATACAGGTCGAAGTTTACTTGTACTATCCTAGATAGTTAGTTCAGGGACTGATTTTTTAAAAAAATGGCCAGGTTATCAGTTTATAGGTAGCAACAAACCAATATGGCATATAATCCCAGGCTCGAGTCATGGTTAGAAATCCAGCCAAGGCTTGAAAGATTATGTTGACGACATCCGCCAAGCCCAGGTGGAACATCATCTGGAAGGTAGGTTGTATTTGAAGCAAAAAAGCTACAAACCATACCTGAATACAAGAGTGTTGCTTTAGATTTCTATCAGTTTTCATCACGACAAGACATGGCAAATAGAAAAGCAACTCTGTAATTGCCAACACACTCAGACTACCGCCCACTACTAAGTCAGCGGTTGAACTGTTGAACATACCAGAACGAATATGTACGCTAATTGCCAACAGAACAGCATGTACACGTACTCTCCTGACTGAGAGATGGCGGTTATGAAGTCTTCAAACCAGAGCACCTGTGCTTTAGTAGGCACGGAACACATGCGATGTTTCATGAAGAACCCCGGGGTGTTTCTGATTTGTAACGCACTTCTGTTCTAGACTTGAGAAAGTTCGATTCAATTGAAGCATGAAGGGGTTCAATGAAAGTCATCATAACAAGACAAACATTTATTCTATTTAAAGTATGTATCTGGCCTTCTTTCCAGGGATGGATATTTTCCGGAAAAAACCTAGGCCTGTTTTTTCCAGTTTTTTCCCGTTTTTTTTTTCAAAATCGCGAAAAAAATCTCCTGCTCAAGTTCTGAGTACCTTAGCCTGATTTTATCCCTTTGTTACACACGTGCTCCTACAGGAGCCGTCATGTTTTGGGCGGCGGCCGCCCAAAACATGTCCGCTGCCCCAAATCCGATACCGATAGTTGGGATCGGAAATAGGCCAATTTCGATAGTAACTATCGTTTGTGTAATAATCGCGCGTTAAACTGATACCAATATCGACGGAAGGGTTTGCCCATTTTTTGCCATGCCCGCCAAAGGTCTATCGGTTTTCCGATAGTTTTTCCCGATAAATTTATCGGCGGCCGATACCGATTTGGCGGATTTCCGATACGATTTTTTGAGCGGTGTGTAACAAAAGGTTATGATTGCTAACGCTTTCTAGCGCCTTCCCAAGTCCTTTCAGAACAGAAATACACGTGTTACATAGATATAAATCGCGAAATAAGCAGGAAACAGTGTCTGACAGGTTCCATCAATAACCACTATATGTAAATTTTCTTACAGCAGTTTGCCTGTTTGTCTTAGATTGCCAAATTTGGTGTTTTCTGTTGTTTTTCTAACAGTTCTGAGTTAGTCTAGCCTATTATACATCTTAAAAGTCCATTTCTTAACTGAAAAATGATTTAAATTAGCTATTTTTAGCAAAACGGGTTTTTTTCCCGAGAAAAAGGAAAAAAACACCTGGAAAAGACATACCTCACATCCCTGCTTCTTTCTATGTGCTTCCTTTAGAAGCAACAACATCTATGTTTTTGTAAGAGGGAGAACATCCGCTGTACTGTGATTACTTTATTTACACTGCGCGATAAGTTTGACTTATTTTGCTGGTACCCTAACAAACTTTAAAATCGGACAGCTCAAGTATGGTCGTGCGTGTCAGCTACGTGTCTCTGTTGCCTCAACAAAGCAACCGGCCTTTCTGTTTGTCGGTAGTGCTGCTTGTCACCGTGGTCTTGGGTTTTACTTTCTGTGCCGCCAATTACTACACTACATGATAGGGCTGGAAACCGGAAACTCTACACAACAGAGCCATACATGTAACAGGGGGGTCTGGGGGGGGGTCTGGCCCCCACCCGACTTAGGCCAGACCCCGCGGACGGGGACCCCCCCGAGACGATTTCACCGACCCTCCCCCTCCGATTTTTCTGGCAGGTAAATTTTCGAGCAAATTTTTGCAATTTTTTACAATTTCACACACAAAAATTGCCAAAATCGCCTGCAAAACAGCACTTTTTAGCTGTATTTCAGCCCAAATTAGCGATTTTTGGCAATTTTTAGCCAAAAAATTGCGATTTTTTCGATTTTTGAGCGTTTTTTAGTGCCCACCCCCTCCCCCAAAATTTTGGCTCAGACCCCCCCGGCCGGCGCCAGACCCCCCAACCCCCCTCCCCCCATCGGCGGATGACCTGTTACATGTATGAACAGAGCCAAAGCCAAACGGTGACGTCTAATGACAGTTTTCTGGTTGCTCCAGTAGCTTGGGGAAATGCGTCGTTCCACTCAAAATCTGTGGACGAGTATGCGCAAATGGTGGTTGAGTATTGGGCACATCATTATGGCCTCGAAAATTATGCCCTTGAATTTGAGGTGCGCATCTTTGTATTCTCTGATATGTTTGTTTTATGGATGTTGATGATGATGATGACGATGACAATGATGATGATGATGCCGATGACAATGACAATGATGATGCCGATGCCGATGACAATGACAGTGACAATGACAATGACAATAACAATAACAATAACAATAACAATAACAATAACAATGACAATGACAATGACAATGATGATGCCGATGTAGATGCAGATGCAGATGCCGATGACATTGACAGTGACAACAACAATGACAATGACGATGATGCCAATGCCGATGCCGATGCCGATGACAATGACAATGACGATGATGATGTCGATGCAGATGCCGATGACAATGACAATGACAATGACAACAACAATGACAGTGACAATGACAATGACGATTGACAATGACAATGACAATGACGATGATGCCGATGCCGATGACAATGACAATGACAATGATGATGATGATGCCGATGCCGATGCCGATGACAATGACAATGATGCCGATGCCGATGACAATGACAATGACAATGACAATGATGATGCCGATCCCAATGACAATGACAATGACAATGACAATGATGATGTCGATGCAGATGCCGATGACAATGACAATGACAACAACAATGACAATGATGATGATGCCGATGCCGATGACAATGACAATGACAATAACAATGACGATGATGATGCCGATGCCGATGCCGATGACAATGACAATGACGATGATGATGCCGATGCCGATGCCGATGACAATGAAATTGACAATGACAATGACAATGACGTTGATGATGCCGATGCCGATGCCGATGACAATGAGAATGACAATGATAATGCCGATGACAATGACAATGACAATGACAATGATAAGGATGATGCTGATGGCAATGACAATGACAATGACGATGATGACAATGATGATTATGATTATGACAATGACAATGACAGTGACGAACTGACAGTGATGATGTCAATGACAACGATGACAATGACAGTGACCAATTGACAGTGATGATGTCAATGACAACGATGACAATGACAATGACAATGACCACAAGACAACAATAATGATTATGATGATTGGTATTTTATATTTACTTCTAGACAGGACAAGTCAACCATCAGCGTCTAATCAGGGCAGACTTCCATCTCCATGGTCTAATTGCAACCGTTTTGACAGCTTGCAACCACCACCTCGGCTTGGTATTAACGCCCGATGACTTTTGGCTGACCATATCGTTGGCTGTCAGCCAATTTCTCAGTTCTGATCCAAAAATAGCAGAGAAGTATCGGTACACTTTCGTCAACCACACTGGGAAGAAGGAGTTGGCAGTAGATGTGAGAGAGTATGGTATAAGACCGAAAGACCCCAGAGCTAATCAAAGAGGCTGGCCGCTAGCTGTCAAAGACTTGTCGATTGTGCTTGAAAAAGAAACAAAAACCGATGTAGCAAAGGTGATGACCGTGCCTTTTTCAACCACAGAAGATGTGGAGCAGATGGTGTTGAGGGCCACCACCTTGATCGAATCGATGAAGAATTATTTCAACTACAAGTTTATATTGGGCTGTGGCATTCCTGAAATAACGCTCGAGGGAAAACTGGCTGACTACCAGGAGTTAGTTGCCAGAGTTGATTATCTGATCGGTCTTCTGCCCGATTTTGCAGTAAGTTCTGTCTGTTCTTTGAGATTGTGTTGAATGCGACACATTGCAAGAGCGACGATGGATCAGAAAACAGGAAAAATTATCAATTTACTTTGAAAAATAAGATTTACTCGTTTTGCTTGTTTCAGTGGTATCTGAATCGTGTGAAAGCACTGCTGGTGAAGATTCACGAAACAAAGAAAGGAAATGTAGACAGAGATTGGTGGCGCAAGATGGTAATACACATTCCAGAGGGGTCAGGAGGTCAGGTTCGCTTCACTGGTTGGCTGGCCGAGTTCATTGCTTTCAAACAAGGCAAAAAGGTATTGTGGCTTATGCAGCCCCTCGATGGAAGCACTGGGATAGGATGGACTTCGAAGATGTCAATATGCCTGCAGTTACCCTGACTGACTTTGAATTGATGCGGGCCCACAAATCGCCAGACATTGACATATTATGCGGCCCTAAAACACACTTCTCTACTTATCTACAATAGACTATTCGCTATGCCAACTGAACTGAATCAAAGTAAACAAAGTAACGAAGACATCAACAATTGGAGACGACAACTATAGAGGCAATTACAATCGAGTCGCTAATTCAGTCAGTGTTAACGCATCAACAAGTAATTGCTGCACAGCGGATAATAAAGCAAACCTGTCATATGATGAAGAGAAGTCTTTCAATTAACTTCGGCAGCTGACTACCCTTATTCTTCACACTGTGCAAAAGAGGTTGAATAAACTATAGTCTAGGTATGCCATCTCTTTCTGTCTACAGCCATAGCAATTGCACTGCATTTAGGCTGTCCCACTGAAGGGCTCGCAAGAGCGAGTGGCGTCCTTTGTTGGGTATGTGTTTCACAATCTGATAAACTTATACAAACAAACAAACAAACAAGTTTAGTGTGTTTAGAGCCATGGCAGTGGTTGCCAGTCAAGTGGAACTCATTCAATTCGTGCTGGTGTGTGTTACCGCACTGCTCTACTTAGTGTTTCTGGTGACCATAATCAGAAACCGCAGTACAGCTCCATTAAACAGCCGCTTCTACACGCTGTGTCTGAGTCTGGGTTGCGCTGACCTTGGGGCTCTGGCCAATAATTGGCTGTTGATCAAGTTCACCAGCTTTGATTGGCTGGGCATGACTCATCTGGCCACTGCCTACAACCAACCACTGGCCACACTACATGTGCTCTTGGCCTGGCAGTTCGGGCTGACACAGATGGTCCATGTCACCACGATGGCAATCAACAGAATGATGGCCGTTGTCGACAGTGTCACTCATGATACAGTAACCTTTGTTCATTTCGCACTGAACCCAGCAGCTCTGGTGTTCTAGATCTGGACAGGAAAGTTTGTTATTGGTGTCATCGCGGCCATATGGCTTGTGCCGTTGATCTGTGTTGTGGCGCCCATGTCTCAACTGCCCTTTGGCTACGCGGTCAATAACCTAACGGGTGATGTCAGTCCACCACTTTTCCTTGATACCTATTGGCTGGTGTGCAAATGAGATCTGAGCAGAGCATAAAAGGGCCAAAAGTGTTCAATTTCAGAACATAGTGTTCACAGCGGGTTTGATATTCACCTGTGCTAACAATGGTGTGGCCATAATTTGTTATATTATTGCATTTTATCATGTGCGAAAGCACATCAGTGAAGCTGAAGTGGGTGCGGTAGACACCTTGAACAATGCTGATGTCAAATTGTTGGCATTTGGGTTTGCTATTTTTCTTGTTCAGTGAGTTGTTCTAGAACTATTGTGTGGCCAGTCTGTCCAAAACAAAAACGAAACATTGTTTCAGGCTGTGCTACAGCGCTTTTCAACTGAGCATGGTGTTGATGCCAGCTGATGACTTGAAATCCTACAAGCTCAACGTGTTGTTGTACTCGCTGATAAGTGATTTGTTCAGTGGCTGCAACCCTTGGTTCTCCATAGTAATGGCGCCTACCTTGCGCAAACACATGATAGGCTTGATTTTTTGCCAAACTATTGAATGAATCCTTTGCAAGAGTGGCACATAGAGCTACGAATCAGCACAGACAGATTATTAGTAATTTGCTGTGTTCAAGTCACTTATGCTGTGATATGCGCAAGGTATCAAAGAAAAATGCAGGAAAAAGCCGCGAATTGAAGCGGTCAGATGAACAAGCGCCTCTTTCAAAAATAAACAAGCTGTAAATTTGTTCATCCGAACGCTTCAATCGAGAAGCTGAACTTCGTTTTTTGATTGGATGTATGATTTAGAAGAGAGCATTTCCTTTACTAATAGTTAGTTTCGAATGGAGTAGAAATAAAGACGCTAGTTCAGCTGCTGCTAGCATGATACGATCACTTCTGCTTTGTGGAGATTGCCAGACGGTCTATGTGCTGATCGAGAGTGTCGCGTCTTACACCATGCTGGGCCTCTTTTTGTCTGATGACCATTCGCCTTTCGTTCAGCCAATTGAGCCAGAAATGTGCGCGTTCCTTGGCTTCACCCTCAGGCAAACTCTCCCAATGTTCCTTAGTTTCTTCCACCATCCTGCTCAGACGCTCTTCATAAGCATCCATTTTTGTCTTTAGGGAACGCATGACATCAAGAGCGTAACCATAGTCACTGGTTGCGGGGGGCGTTAGATCCCATGTATCAATAGGCACTTTCTCACGTCCGCCATGTTGGAAGTACTGCTCAGCGAACTGTGACGACTTCTCAAAAGCGCGTGAGCCTTCCTCTGCTGCTTCTGCCATCCGGTCAACAGCTCGGTCGGCCAGACTGCCTAGTGTCAGAGCCTTCTGTCTCGCCACCTTATGGGCCATGGGGCTTGTCGTTTCAAACGCTGCCTGTAAGGCCTTCTTAGCAGCAGCCTCCAAAATTTCTGCGTGTTTGCCTGCCAGATCGAACTCGTGCTCAGCTAGTTTGCCCGCCCTACGCTTGGCATGCAGGGCATCTAACACAGCGAGCTCAGTCCACTCCACATCAACTGGCTCCTTCATTAGAAGATCGATGGCTTTGCTGTACTTCGCTTGTGCAGCTGTCTCTGCTTCCCTGGCATCGATTGCCAATCTTTCAATGTCTTTGTTGCGCAGGCGAGCATCTTTCAGCAGCACTTGGTCTGTTTTGGTCAAATGCTTGAGGGCTTTGTCTTCCAGTTCACTGAACTTTTTGGCCTTGACTGCGTTGTCGGCTTGTTCTGCGTAAGCTGCGGCCTTGCCTTGGGAATGCTCGACCTCCTTCTCCACTGCCTGCAGCATCTTGTCCTTCGCTTTCTCCACCTCTTTTTCCACCGCTCCCAAGCTCAGCAGGTGCTCGAATTTGCCCACCGCCTCTGCCGTCAGATCGCTCAGTTTCTTGCCTTCAGAGAGAAATTCTTCCAACATGCGTCGCTGTCTGTCTTTCACGCAAGCAACTCAACAACAGCGCTGAGCGCACATGCCAACTGTAAGAGTAGACACATATTTGACATGACACTGCAGTTTGCGCACGAATTCACAAGTTTGGTCCTTGCAAAATACTTTTAGATGAACAACTTACAGATCACACACTCCTTGTGACAGGCCTCTGGGCAGGTACATCCTTGACACACAGCAGCGCAAGTTGAGTTGATCTTCACTGCATGAATGGACGCGGCTGAATACACGCTCAGCAAGACGCACAATTGGGCCAACTGAAACAACAACACATGCGCAAAATACAACACAACACAAAACAGACCTCCATCTAGCGGTAGCAGCACTATGCAAAACATGTAAATAAACAAATAAACAAGTTCATTGAAATTCGTCGCTATTCGATATGTATATTTTCTACTGTTGTTTGTGTATACTGATACACGTTTACCATACACAAAAATACACATTGTTTTTGCAATGTGTATACACACACATACACATTGAAAATTCCGATACACATTACCATACACAAACTGTACTCAAAATGTATTTTTGTGTATGTGTATTTGATCAGCAAAAGTCTATAATATTTCGGGGTTAGGTGTAGCTCCAGGATTAGGATCAGGAAGGTCAGCAATAGACTATATATTAAATAATTTAAGCTTTCTTATGACTATACGAATCCGGAACGTGCCCTGTACTGATGCGCCTCTAGGGGTATTCAGGAGCGTGCCCTGCAACTGTTGCGTCTCTAGGGGTATTTTTATATTTGGAAAACAGGCCCTCCAGATGCGTCTCTAGGGGTACTTTTATATTTTGGAAAACAGGGCCCCTGGGGGCTTTTCATATGTTGATGCAGTGCAGTGATCATTAGACTCACCAGGTGAAGTCTTTTCAAATGATACACAACATGACATTTTAAACGATTTTGAAATTTTGGAATTTTGCCAAAAAATAATCGATAATCGATGTTTTTGCTGCAGTAATAAACAGTAGATATTCTCATAAAGCCTTCAAATGGCCGAAGTAACTCGATTTCAAAGCTATCCAAGGTTTCAAGCAGCAGACATTGAGAAATTTGACTTTCCATTATTTTCAGCTCAATATCGATCTACATCGATATTTATATTTATGCAAGAAAACCTGGCTACTATATGGAAAGAGCAACTGATCTCACAGCTTATCAGTCAAGCATTGATACACTCACGGATCTTATTATCAAATAAGTTGAGAATCCAAGAAAAGGTAGCGGAGCGGCCCTTCTGAAGCCCTCAGGCCGCCGCTACCCCACCCTCAGGAAGAAATTTGCATTGAAAATATGATAAAAGTAAGCTATGCCTAGATTAGGCATTAATGAGCTCAGACACAATTCCATATATTAACCTATTTTAGCGATAAATAAGCAAAAAATCCATAATTTTAGTATTAAGAATCGAACGTTTTGCTTACTATCAATTCAGCCACCCGTGCATGTAAAGCGACGTTACCCCCTCTGGGCTTAAAAATTTACCATCCCGTCAGCCGAAATGCTAGCCCATGTCTGCTACTGCGTTTTGTTTTGTTTTGTTTTGCTGCTTTGTTTTGCTAACAAACTCCTAAGCTAACACTGTTTTGTTAACAAACTCCTAAGCTTGAGCAAAGTCGGCGCAAACTACTAGAATGAGCCACTCAGTGAAGTAGACATTTATAATATCTATCTATACAATAGTTTCGGTATGCCAGTAACTTGAAGCCTTCTATTCATTCACACGCTATAAAACAGCCACAAATAAGTGGAAAGAATATTTGAATACTGTACATTCGTTTGAACTACTAATTTGTTGTTGTGTTGTGGATTGAGTTTTCTAAGGGATCGGCGTAGAAAGATGTGGGCTAGAAAGAGCAAGAAGCAGAAGATACGGCCAATTCCAGATGCAGCTGCTATCAGACCCCTACCAGCTTGGCTAGAAGAAGAGGAGGCTGCAGGCTATGCCAGCGACACCGAAGACACTGACGACCCACCTGAAGACAGACGTCGAGCCCATTCCTTTGCCGACAGAGTGCACTTAGCTGAGAGACACTACCGGGTGCCACAGCCAGACCTTGAAGGAGATGCAATTGACAACAGAGCCACTGTGCAGTCAGAGTCAACAGATACCTATCAGAGTCAGTCAACACGCAAACAGAGAGGCTTTGTGAGAGAATTTTTAGATAGACTGTCATGTCCAATTTTTGGCAGAAGTGTTCCTGCACAGTCATATGTGTTCGACAAGGAATCTGGTAACCGACCGACCGACCGACCGACCGACCGACCGACCGACCGACCGACCGACCGACCGACCGACCGACCGACCGACCGACCGACCGACCGACCGACCGACCGACCGACCGACCGACCGACCGACCGACCGACCGACCGACCGACCGACCGACCGACCGACCGACCGACCGACCGACCGACCGACCGACCGACCGACCGACCGACCGACCGACCGACCGACCGACCGACCGACCGACCGACTTGACTTGACTGACTGTATACAATCTGAGCTGTGTTGCAGAATCAAATTTAAAGAGCAGAAGTGAATCAACTGATGATGAGTCAAGGGAGTGCAGTGTCTGGTAACCAACCGACCGACCGACCGACCGACCGACCGACCGACCGACCGACCGACCGACCGACCGACCGACCAACTGACCGACCGACCGACCGACCGACCGACCGACCGACCGACCGACCGACCGACCGACCGACCGACCGACCGGCCGACCGACCGACCGACCGACCGACCGACCGACCGACCGACCGACCGACCGACCGACCGACCGACCGACCGACCGACCGACCGACCGACCGACCGACCGACCGACCGACCGACCGACCGACCGACCGACCGACCGACCGACCGACCGACCGACCGACCGACCGACCGACCGACCGACCGACCGACCGACCGACCGACTTGACTTGACTTGACTTGACTTGACTGACTGTATACAATCTGAGCTGTGTTGCAGAATCAAATTTAAAGAGCAGAAGTGAATCAACTGATGATGAGTCAAGGGAGTGCAGTGTTTCTTATGGTTTCAAGCAGGATTTGGTGCAACAAACCAATCGATCTACCCCAAGAAGACCAAGAAAAGCCCGGCCCCGCACTCTAGACATGTTAGTCAGGGAAGAGATCGACCGACATGGAGAAGAACCAACTGACGCCAAATCATCCAGTCCGGTCATCATACATGTAACAGCTCCGGGCCGACCTGGGGGGAGGGGGGTAGGGGGGGGGGGTTTTCCTCAGGTGGGGGGTCGAGGGGGGGTTTCGCCCAGGTGAGGGGTCCCAAATTTCAAAAAGCTCCAAAACGCCTAAAAATGCGTTTTTAGCACGTTTTTTTCAAAAAGGACGCTAAAAATCGCTATTTTAAGCTGCCATATAGCGTTTTAAAGCTAAAAACAAGCAAAAAATGACAAAAAGAGCTTCCAAAAACACCGATTTTTCTTCAATATCAGCAGTGGAAACGCCAAATTCGGTTTCCAAAGGCTTTTCAAGTGAATTTTAGGCTAAAAATTAGTGATTTCTGACCCAGTTTGTTAATACTGGAGCCACTACCACGACTTGTATTTTTGGTCGGGGGGAGGGGTCCCTTAACCTGTCTCGGGTGGGGGGGGGTGAGGGGGGGGTTTCGCCTTTCCAGCAGGGGGGGGATACCCCCCCCAAAACCCCCCCCTAGTACATGTATGCCGGTCGTATTGGGCGAAGATGTGTTGGAATTCGTGAGGAGCACCTGTCTGTCGCTCTACCGGCTGTGTGGAACGTTTTACAATCTGTGCAGATACAGACCAAACGTTTTCACAACTGAAGCCTTTGAGAGTAACCCTAATAGGAACCGATTTTCAGGTGAGTCCATCTGTTCTGTTGTGTCTGTGGTGACCGCAAAAAATTTCATTTGGTAGTTCCTTCATTCAATGCTTTTTGGAATAGTGGTCAGATGCCATACCTACCATACCAAAATTGTACCAAGTACTAAAATTTGAATTTAGTACCAGTACCAAACTAAACCAAATTCAAAACAGCTCCTTCTCTATTATACCATACCACATCAAAATCAGACGCCTTTACCAGATAATTATAGTACTACAGGGTGTCTCAAAAATGATCACATTCCTTTTTACTGCCATTTCCGCAAATTTTGACCAAATAGGCTGAAATTTGGGCTATAGGTGCCAACATTCGGGGAATTTTAAATGTTAAAGTTTGGTGCACTAGGCTTGACTCATTCACGAGAAATTTGAAATATAGTGAAATTTGTTAAATCAATAGTGAAAGCCGGTCACCGAAAAAATGATCACATTTCTTTTCACTACCATTTCTGCAAATTTTCACCAAATAGGCTGAAATTTGGATCATATGTGCCAAAATTCGGGGAATTTTATGTGTTAAAGTTTGGTGTACTAGGCTCGACTAATTCTCGAGAAATTTAAAAAAAGTGAAATTTGGTAATTTCAATAGCGAAAGCCGGTCACTGCAAAAACGTTACATTACATTATCGCCTAAACTCTAACGTTAGCGTTGGAGTTCATGCGTCAACTTTTTACACACGAATTACCCTGAACTTCTGTATTTACACTCCAAATTTCATCCAACAAAATTTCAAATTTCATTCCGACAAAAATTAGAATAGATACAGGAAAATGAAATGTTTCCATTTTTCGGTGATCGGCTTTCACTGTTGAAATTACCAAATTTCACTTTTTTTGAAATTAATCGGGAATGGGTCAAGGCTAGTGCACCAAACTTAAACCCATAAAATTCCCCGAATTGTGGCACCTATGGTCCAAATTTCAGCCTATTTGGCCAAAATTTGCGGAAATGACAGTGAAAAGAAATGTGATCATTTTTGAGACACTCTGTAGAATTATGATTTTGGTAAGGCGTTTTCATTTTAGTGCTAGCGTGTTGGCTATATTTATAACACTTTTCAAATGCGTCAAAATATATTCCCAATCCTTTCTGGATGTTTTGATTCGAAAAAGATGGATTGAGCCTAATTTCCAAAGGCGCCTATGACATTATAACAGCAAACTACCACTACTGTACCAAATTCATACCATAATCATATGAACCAAATTCAAACCGAATTAGCTAGTACTATACCATACCATATTGAATTCAAATCGCCAAGTTTAATGTTTAGTTTATTACCATATAAAATTCAAAGTTCGAATTTCGTAGGCATCCCTGGTCAGATGACATAAAAATGACTAGGATATGTAGCTAAACCAGCATAAACTATAACCTTTGAACATTCAGATCTACCCTGCATAGATGCCACCAGAGTGAGAATAGAGAAGAGTCCTTACTTTTACATTCACGCCTCACACATCACAAATCCGAATTCTGAGTTTCGTTTCATCTGCACACAGGGACCGATGCAAAACACAATCTACGATTTCTGGCGCATGGTCACAGAGTTCAAAGTGCGTCTGATTATAATGGCTTGCGGCTCAGAGGAGTGCGCTAATTATCTGCCAAAGAAGGACAAGACCAAGATCTACAAGAGCACCCTGTCCAATTCAAACAAAATGGTTGCTGTTACCACTGCCAACATTAGCGAAGGATGTGACGGTGACATTACATTCCGAGAGCTGAACGTATCATCTACAGACTGCGAAACCTACTGCATACTTCATCTTCAGGTCAGTGTTGTACTGAAGGAAAATTTTGTTGAATTTAGTTAGTAAAAGTTAGTTAGAACTATTCAAATTTGAATTTAATAAGTAAACGTCGGTAACTAAATTTGTTAACTGAGTTTAGTAAGTTAGTCAAAAATTAACAAGCAACTTAGTTACGAGTTTAGTTTAGTTTTTCATCATTTCATTCATGTGTAGAGTAGTCACTCAGTAAGTAAATGAGTTTACTGGGAACTAGCAGGTTTACAGGCGTACAGACGTACACATATACGTATACACGTATACGTACACGTATACGTCACATACACTGACACTAAGCGGACGAGAGAACGGCTTATATAAACAGAGATAAGCAGGTTTACTATGGACTATGCTACACCCTACTGTAGGTTAAAACGCCACTGCAATTCGCTGCGCTACACATGCCATCATCATCATCATCATCATCATCATCATCATCATCATCATCATCATCATTATCATCATCATCATCATCATCATCATCATCATCATCATCATCATCATCATCATCATCATTATCATTGTCATTGTCATTGTCACCATTCTTTTTTCTTGTCATTCTCATCATCATCGTTGTCACTGCCGTTGTTGTCATAGTGTCTAAAACTACAATAATTTTCAGATACAAAATTGGCCCGGTGGCTTGGCTCCAAAATCAACTGACTCAGTTCTGTCTGTGCTTTACTGGGCTATGCTGAAGAGGCGAATGAGATGTGTGCGACGCACCAAGTTTGGTGCTCCACTGCCAATCGTAGTGCACAGTCAGAGTGGTGCCGGCCGCGCTCCCACTTTGGTAGCGATCGCCTTTGCACTGGAGAAGCTAATGAGAGGTCAAGAATTGAAAGTGGCAGAGTTGATGTGTCAAATCAGAGACCAACGCCTCCACAGCATCTACACCGAAAGACACTACCTCTTCATTCACCGAGCTCTACTCGACTTTCTCTACCCGCAGGAAACCGATCAAAAGCCTGACTTGGTGCAGAATTTTATTATTAAGTACGATGCATACATGAAGAAGAGACAAAGAAGATAAGCCGATCTACTGATCAACAGTCAAACTGGTTTTCTTTCTGAAGCTTATGAGTGCACTGATAAAACTTATGTATCAATTGGCTCCAAAATTGTTTCCAAGATAAAATGGTCCGATTAGAAAAAGCCCCTTGGGGCAAAGGCAGGCAGAATACCTTTAATTCATTCAGGAAACTTGTGTGTTCTGTTCTTTCCATTCCCTGATTGTGATTATCTTCAAAATTGTTCTCCGATTATATCCTAGTAAAGCATTGATGTAGGTTGCCATCCAGACACTCCCTTGATGGTTAATTTGCCGTTCTAAATAAGTCAGTGATGAACTTCTCGCAGAGCTCGATGCAGGTCGATGTGCTTGTCTATGGCACGAGAATAAGTCTTCTGCCTGCAATTTTGCTCAATGTCTATGTCATTGTCATCAGCTGTCGCAGAAACCTGATCAAAGGCAAATACAAATGGTTCTTGGCAAATTTGGCAATTGCGGATTTGCTATTCAGCTTGAACTTTTTCATCATCCAACCAATAATTTCTAGCGGCCCACCTGAAGCGCTCACATCAGCTGCCTGCAATTTCGTCATCTACACTGCTTGTTACTCTGCACAATGCATGATTTACTCGATTTTTCTCATAGCAATCAACCGTTACGTTTCAATATGTCACTCAACTGAAATGCACAATAGAATTTTCACCAACCGAGCGTGCTTTCTCTACTGCGCAAGTGCACATACACTATCCCTCAGTTTAGTGACCCCGTTTTTCTTCGACCCTCATCACCCGCAACCAACTGAACCCAAGTTCTGTGTGATCTTGCTGAAGCAGTCATGGATGTCATTGGCCACCTCCGGACTGATTGGGGCGGTGTTGTCCGTTTCACAAGCACTCACCGCTTACTGTACTTTTCGCCTGTACACAACGCTCAAAGGACACACACAGGAGGTGCAGTCAGCTGTGGCTGAGTCGAAGCTGAAGAGAAATCGAAGTCTGATGAAGGCTTTGGTGATACAGGTTAGATCAATATTTTCTTCCAGTTACTAAGGCATAATCAATTTCTCTACTCAGCTGTTCATATCCTGTGGATCCAGCACTCCTGCTGTGCTTCTGTGCCTGGCAATGCCCTTTGTGCGAAAGGTCAACTGGTACGTGGAAACATCGGTAATGTTCGTTTTTTTCTCCAACCCCTCTCTCGATGCCCTCACCACTTTGTTTGTGGTGAAGCCGTACCGCAACGTCACAATCAACCTGCTCAGAGGGCTCACAAGTGGACACTTGGTTTTAAACGCTAGTTTACTGGGCAGATCTGGCACCAGCAAACGCGTGCAGGGCAGACAGCCACCCTCTCAACCTAACTTAGTAAAGGAGTTAGCTATCTAACATAACATGTCATCGTGATTGCTGAACTGTGCTGTGGTTTTCTGTTCCTATATACATACATGCTATTTCTATTCCTTTCCTATGTACAGACAGTTCATCAAAAATGCATTATTGACATGATAAATGCTAAGCATACTGCGTTACCAAACCAAATTCACTTTTCATCGATAGAAGGTCATCCAACCAATGGCCGGCCGGAGCGTCTTCTCTCTGGTTTCATCCAAAGCCACACCGACAAAACCACCCATCAATTTCATCTTGTAGTCTCTCATTGTGTACAATCTAAAAGTACATACTATGCAACTTGGAGTATTACACAGTGGGCAAACTGTATCTCCTACCCATCGCTCAATAGAAAGTCGGTCAAGGTAACTGCAGGCGTATTGACATCTTCAAAGTCCATTGTATCCCAGTGGTTCCAACGAGGGGCTCCATAAGCCACAGTACCATTTTTGCCCTGTTTGAATGCAATGAAATGGGCCAGCCAACCAGTGAAGCGAACCTGACCTCCTGACCCCTCTGGAATGTGTATTACCATCTTTCGCCACCAGTCTCTGTCTACGTTTCCTTTCTTTGTATCATGTATCTTCACCAGCAATGCTTTCACGCGATTCAGATACTACTAAAACCATACAAGATAATGGGTCCTCTCACACTGTAAAGGGACACTCCAGATACATAGTACAGTTTTTAGACACCAAACTTACTGTAAAATCGGGCAGGAGATCGATCAGGTAATCAACTCTGGCAATTAGCTGCTCGTAGTCAGTCAAGTTTCCCTCGAGCGTTATTTCAGGTATGCCACATACCAACACAAACCTGTACTTGAAATAGTTCTTCATCGATTCCATCAGAGCGGCTCTCTGCACCGTCTGTTCCACATCTCCTGTGGTTGAAAACGGTGTGGTCATAACCTTTGCTACATCGGTTTTTGTTTCCTGTTCAATTAAAATCGACATGTCTCTGATACCAAGTGGCCAGCCTCTCTGATTTGCAGTAGGATCTTTCGGTTTTATGCCATACTGCGTTACATCCACTACCAACTCCTTCTTGCCTGTGTGGTTGACGAAAGTGTACCGATACTTCTCAGCTATTTTTGGATCCGAACCCAGAAACTGACTGACAGCCAACGATATGGTCAGCCAAAAGTCATCGGGCGTCAGTACCAAGCCGAGATGGTGGTTGTACGCTGTCAAAACGGTTGCAATTAGACCATGCAGATGGAAGTCTGCCCTGATTAGACGCTCATGGTTGACTTGTCCTGTCTAACAACAAACAGACATGGTTAAATCCTATCACCACCACCAGAAAAGATCGTTGTTGTTGCTGTCATTATCATTGTCATCAGCATTGACATTGCTGTTTTTGTCATCATCATCATTGTCATGTTGGATGGATGGATGGACGGACAGACACCCGGATGGACGGATGGACGTACAGACGGACGGATGGACGGACAGATGGATGGACGGATGGATGGATTGTTGGGGGCTGTTGTAACCCCTGCGTTAGGCCACACTGCGGGCCCATCATGCACACCCATATCATCCTGCCCTTCCTTCGCTACTAGCCGGCAGACATGCTCGGTGTCAGTCTGGTTGGGTCTCAGTGGTAGCTGTCCCCGATCCATATGTCCCAACACATGTGTGGTTGCTATTGTAGCTTTTAGGTGCAACGGCAGCTCAAGTCGGTTCCCATTTACTTACTCGCGGTCACCAGCTTTCTGTGGCCTGGGTTGGGCTTTGTGCCAATGACCAACTCTTTGCTGCAAGAAACTTGCCACACTGAGAAGATGAATGCATGCTGTCGCGCACAGTGGCTTTTGCGGCCTAAACCACTACACCAACTGTGCCGGCTCATTGTCATGTTAATCATCATCATCATCATCATCATCATCATCATCATCATCATCATCATCATCATCATCATCATCATCATCATCATCATCATCATCATCATCATCATCATCATCATCATCATCATCATCATCATCGCATGAGAAAGCTATTGAAGATAACAAAAGTTGCTCACCTCAAATTCCAGGGTAGAATTGCCATGATGCTGAGCCCAATAGTCGCCCACCATTTGTGAGTACTCCTCAACGGATTTCAACTGGAAAGTGCCATTTCCCCAAGCCACCGGAGCAACCAAAAACCTGTCATTCATTGTTTGGTTGGGGTTCTGTTGCGTAGAGTCTTTTATTTCCGGAGCCATCATGTAGTAATAATCGGCGGCACAGAAAATAAAACCCAAAGCCGTGGTGACAAGCAGCACTGCCAACAGCCAAAAACGCCAGTTACTTTGTTGAGGCAACAGAGACACGTAGCTGACAGAGACAGCCATCTTAGAGCTCTTCAGTTTTAAATATATCACTTGTAGCAAAACAGATTCTTCCTTCCTGTCATGCGCCTTATCGCCAAGTGTAAACAAAGTAATCAGTTGCACCGGATGACCTGACCTGATGACCCTGACCGCGGCGAAAACATATAAATCATGGCCATTACTAAAGAAGTCAACTAACTTTAACTTTGAATTAACTGTGAACAAGAAGAAGAAAGAATGTAGAAAGTTTATAGTTTAGCACATAAAACAAGTGCCGAACAAACCAGACTGCAAGACAGAGCGAAATATCTGATATCGTAAACGCTATGACTTCTTTACAATTCTTAAGTCATAACCTGTCATAATTCTATGACGCAGCCAAATTTCAAGCTATGATGCACAAAGGTTATTGACATACAGTCACACGAACAGAATTAAATAGTGTCCTCACTGACACAGCCCTAGTTTTTCCAGCAGTCCTTTCACGTGGTTCAGTTGCTACTAACAGTAGGCTAAAACTGCAACTACATATATGGACGTACTGCCAACTAACAACGTTAAATTCAGACCTTTGCTTTGTGGAGGACTGACTGTACAGTACTACTACACTGGCTGAGGATCAGGAACAACTTACCTTGCGCATACAAAAGCAAAATAAAGTGGCAAACGTATTTATTTGTTTGCTACGTTTTACATAGTGCTGTTGCGGCCAGATGGAGGTCTGTTTTGTGTTGTGTTGTGTCTTGCGCATGTGTTGTTGTTTCAGTTGGCCCAATTCTGCCTCTTGCTGAGCGTGTATGTAGCCGCGTCCATTAATGCAGCGAAGAGCAACTCAACCTGCGCTGCTGTGTGTCAAGGATGTCCCTGTCCAGAGGTCTGTCAGAAGGAGTGTCTGATCTGTAAGTTCTCAGTGTTCTCCCAAAATTGGAAGTATGTAACTCACTTTGCCAGCGGTAAACAGTTGTGCACAAACTGAACTCTCATAGGCAATAGGCTAAGTGTTGTTTTGCAGTGGGCGCGTGTGCTGAGCGCTGCTGCGGTGTTGCGTGCGTGAGAGGCAGACAGCGACGTGTTCTCGAAGGTGTAGGCAAGAAATTGAGCGAAGCGACGGCAGAGGCGGTGGGCAAATTCGAACACCTACTGAGCTTGGGTGGGATGGAGAAGGAGCTGGAGAAGGCGAAGGACAAGATGCTGCAGGCTGTGCAGCACGAGAGTGAGCACGCGCAAGGCAAGGCTGCATCTTACGCAGAGCAAGCGGACAAGGCAGGCAAGCCCAAAACGTTCAAAGAGTTGGAGAGCAAAGCCCTGAAGCATTTGCGAAAAAGCGATGAAGTGCTGCAGAAAGAGGCGCGCCTGCGCAACAAAGACATCGAACGATTGGCCATCCATACCAGACAAGAAGAGGCGGCCGCAGAAGAAACTGGCAACAAAGTCATTGATGCACTTAAGACCGAGCCATTTGACTATGCCTTGGCAAGGCGAGCTACGGGACAAGCCATCACTGTCAGAAGCACAGCAGGCAGCTTTGGTGCGAAGGAGATGAATCTGGCAGCCAAACATGCAGAAAGTTTGGAGGCAGCAGCCAATAAAGCCTTGGAGGCAGCGTTGGAAACCACAGGTCCCGTGGCCCACAAGGTGGCCCGACAGAAGGCTCTGACACTGGGCAGTCTGGCCGACCAAGCAGTTGACCGGATGATCGAAGCAGCAGAGAAAAGCTCACGCGCTTATGAGAAGTCAGCACAGTTCCGTGAGCAGTTCATCAGACATGGCGGAGTCGAAAAAGTCCTGAAAGAGCCACCTCATCTCGAGGTGCAGCATGGTTATCCGGAGGCTCACAATGCGATGCTTGAGCTGAAGAGAAAAACGGATGCCTACGAAAAGCGTCTGGGAACGATGGTGGAAAAGGCCAAGGAGCATTGGGAGAGTTTGCCTGAGGGTGAAGCCAAGGAACGCGCACATTTCTGGCTCAATTGGCTGAGCGAAAGACAAACGGCCATCAGACATAAAGAGGACCAGCTTGCTGTAAGACGTGCCGCAATAGGCCATCCATGAAATGAAGCCCAACAGCTGAAGTAGTGAATTGCTAGCTGCATCTAAACTAAACGTCTTTGTCTGCTGTAATCCAAACTAACTAGTAAAGGAAATTGCTCAGTCATGCATTTCTGCACTTTCCTATAATTGCTCTCACGCTGAAGACCTAAGTGAAAGCAACATTCAGTTTCTCAATTCTGGGCTGTTTCTTGCATTGTTTTGTTTTTGAGTCCCAATGTCTTTTCGGACAGCTCAGGACACCCTTGCTCTTTTCAGAACCATTTAATGGGGTAGCCCTGCGTACAATACAAACAAGCCCCCTTGCTTCCATTATTTGCAACGACAGCGCCGGTTCGGTTCCAATTTGCATTTTCTCTTTGATACTTAGCACTACGGTGCTGTAGGTGTAGCACTGTAGGTGCTCCAAACTTTCAGGAAAGTCCACGTTCAGCTATCTCTAAAATACAATTTCAGGTTCAAGTACATTTTTCAGAAGTGCCTAGCCAGGTTCAGGTTTAGGTAAATAATATCGAAAAGATAGCATTCGATATCAAAAAAGCATGTTGCTCATTTATAGTTTTGGTTTGTGATCTCAGTGTATAATAGTTAATCTTTCGGGCAGCACATCTTTATTGCAGTGAGCATCTAGCAAGTGTTATTGTTTACTTGCTGATCCACCCATCGACTAGCATTTTCAGGTTTCACCCGGTAAGCTCTGGGCCTGAAAATCAGGCTTGGTGGTCCGGGCTCATCAGCAGAGCCACCAAACCAGCTGAAAACTGATACAGGACAACCTAACAGGAAAACTGATACAGGGTAACGGAAATTTTATATAATCTTATTTGATACACATTCATCGCGAGAAATATAATTTGCTATTAAATTGCTATTTACTTGGTGATTTTGGCGGTAACAGTTTAATTTTGTTATTTAATTTTAATTTGATCCGAAACGCTAGTCGTCAGGTCAGAGGTCATCTGGTGCAATTGATTACTTTGTTTACACTTGGCTATAATAAGTGGCGTGACAGCAAGGAAGAACATGTTTTGCTACAAGTGATATCTTGAAAATCACTAAGATGGCATTTGCCTTTGATCAGGTTTCTGCGACAGCTGATGACAATGACATAGACATTGAGCGAAATTGCAGGCAGAAGGCTTATTCTCGTGCCATAGACAAGAAGCACGTCGAGCAGGGTTGAGCTCTGTGAGAAGTTCATCATTGACTTATTTAGAACGGCAAATTAACCATCAAGGGAGTGTCTGGATGGCAACCTACGTCAATGCTTTACTAGGATATAATCGGAGAACAATTTTGAAGATGATCACAATCATGGAATGGAAAGAACAGAACACACAAGTTTCCTGAATGAATTAAAGGTATTCTGCCTGCCTTTGCCCCAAGGGAATTATTATAATATGACCAATTTATCTTGGAAGCAATTTTGGAGCCAATTGATTTGTAAGTTTTATCAGTGCACTCATAAGCTTCAGAAAGAAAACCAGTTTGACTGTTGATCAGTAGATCGGCTTATCTTCTTTGTCTCTTCTTCATGTATGCATCGTACTTGATAATGAAATTCTGCACCAAGTCAGGCTTCTGATCAATTTCCTGCGGGTAGAGAAAGTCTAGTAGAGCTCGGTGAATGAAGAGGTAGTGTCTTTCGTTGTAGATGCTGTGGAGGCGTTGGTCTCTGATTTGACACATCAACTCTGCCACTTTCAATTCTTGACCTCTCATTAGCTTCTCCAGTGCAAAGGCGATCGCTACCAAAGTGGGAGCGCGGCCGGCACCACTCTGACTGTGCACTACGATTGGCAGTGGAGCACCGAACTTGGTGCGTCGCACACATCTCATTCGCCTCTTCAGCATAGCCCAGTAAAGCACAGACAGAACTGAGTCGGTTGATTTTGGAGCCAAGCCACCGGGCCAATTTTGTATCTGAAAATTATTGTAATTTTAGACATTATGACAACAACGGCAGTGACAACGATGATGATGAGAATGACAATAAACAAAGAATGATGACAGTGACAATGGCAATGACAATCACAATCACAATGACAACAACAACGACGATCACAATGACGATGATGATGATGATGATGATGATGATGATGATGATGATGATGATGATGATGATGATGATGATGATGATGATGATGATGATGATGATGATGATGATGATGATGATGATGATGATGATGATGATGATGATGATGATGGCGGCATGAATGACAACAACAACAGTGATGAGGAGGAGAGCAATGATGAGCAGCATCTATATTTTTCATTGTTCCTGTACTCATACATGTAGCTGGGTTTTCGGCTGGGGGGGGTTTTTTCCAGATCCAAAATAGGGTTTCAGCACTATTTCCAAAGGGGGTTTCAGCGACCTTTTTTTGGTGTCCAAAAGTGGGTTTTAGCGACCTTTTTTTGGGCTCAAAACAGGGTTTTGAGGACTAAAAATCCGGTAAAAATCCTGTCAGAAGTGCAAAAATTCCCTATAAAACCCTATTTATTGGTTTAAAATGTGCAGAAAATCCTATTTTTTATTAAAAACGTGCAAAAAACATGTTTTTGCTTTAAAACATGCAAAAAAGCTCTATTTTACTCGACAGAATAGAGCTAAAATGCGTATCTGGAACCCTATTTAGAGATTTTGAAACAAAAATTAGGGCACTGAAACCCTGTTTAGGGTTTTTGAGACCCAAATTAGGGCTCCGGAACCCTATTTAGGGCTTTTGAAACCCAAATTAGGGTTCCGGAACCCTACTTTGGGCCTCCAGAAACCCTGTTTAGTCTCTGTGAAACCCAAATTAGGGTTCCGGAACCCTATTTGGGCCTCCAGAAACCCTGTTTAGTCTCTGTGAAACCCAAATTAGGGTTCCGTAACCCTATTTAGGGTTTTTGAAACCCAAAGTAGGGTTCCGGAACCCTATTTAGGGTTTCAGAAACCCAAATTAGGGTTTCAGAACCCTATTTAGGGTTTCAGAAACCCAAATTAGGGTTCCGGAACCCTACTTTGGGCCTCCAGAAACCCTGTTTAGTCTCTGTGAAACCTAAATTAGGGTTCCGGAACCCTATTTGGGCCTCCAGAAACCCTGTTTAGTCTCTGTGAAACCCAAATTAGGGTTCCGTAACCCTATTTAGGGTTTTTGAAACCCAAAGTAGGGTTCCGGAACCCTATTTAGGGTTTCAGAAACCCAAATTAGGGTTTCAGAAACCCAAATTAGGGTTCCGGAACCCTATTTAGGGTTTCAGAAACCCAAAACAGGGTTTCGGAACCCTATTTAGGGCTTTTGAAACCCAAATTAGGGCTCCGGAACCCTATTTAGGCTTTCAGGTACCCAAAACAGGGTTTCGGAACACTATTTAGGGTTTCTGAAACCCTAAATAGGGTTCCGGAGGCATTACTTTGGGTTTCTGAAACCCTAACTAGGGTTCCGGAACCCTATTTAGGGCTTTTGAAATGCTAAATTACGGTATATAAGTCTTGAAACCCTGAATTTTAGCAGTTTGTAACCCAAAATAGGGTTTCAGAAAAACCCCCCCCCAGAATTCGGCTGGGGGGGGGGGGTTTTTGCCGAAAATCGGGCCTGGGGGGGGGCTAAACCCCCCCAAAACCCCCCCCTCCTACATGTATGCCTGTACTGATATGCAGCTTTTCGATAAACTAATGGTCACCTTTCGAAATTTTTTGAAAATAATGAAAAATACTGTTATTTTGTTAATATTTTGAACTAATGAGGTCTAAACAGCTAAACAGATCGGTTAAATGCATTAATGACCATATTTCTGCTAGTTTATTAAAACTAAACTCGTAACTAAGTAACTTGTAATAAGTATCTAATTTTTGACTAACTTACTAAACTCAGATAGCAAATTTAGTTACGAAACTTTTACTTATTAAGTTGAAATCTGAATAGTTGTAACTAACTTTTACTAAACTAAAAATATTCGTTCAGCACAGCACTGACCTGAAGATGAAGTATGCAGTATGTTTCGCAGTCTGTAGATGATACGTTCAGTTCTCGGAAAGTAATGTCACCGTCACATCCTTCACTAATGTTGGCAGTGGTAACAGCGACCATTTTGTTTGAATTGGACAGGGTGCTCTTGTAGATCTTGGTCTTGTCCTTCTTTGGCAGGTAATTAGCGCACTCTTCTGAGCCGCAAGCCATTATAATCAGACGCACTTTGAACTCTGTGACCATGCGCCAGAAATCGTAGATTGTGTTTTGCATCGGTCCCTGTGTGCAGATGAAACGAAACTCAGAATTCGGATTTGTGATGTGTGAGGCGTGAATGTAAAAGTAAGGACTCTTCTCTATTCTCACTCTGGTGGCATCTATGCAGGGTAGATCTGAAAAATCTTTACTTTCAAGTGGTCTGTTTATGTTGGTTTAGCTCAGGGATGTGAGGTGGGAAAAAAACACCGGAAAAAAACTGTTTTTTTCCGGAAAAAAACCGGTTTTTTTCCTAAGGGTCGGAAAAAAACATAAATCGCGGAAAAAAACTCAAGCTAAAAATAGCTAATTTACGTCATTTTTCGTTTAAAAAATGGACTTTTGCTATGTATAATAGGCCATACTGACTCAAAACTGTTAGAAAAACAACAAAAAAGACCAAATTTGGCATGAAAAAACAAAAATGCAAACTGCTGTAAGAAAATTTGCATATAGCGTTATTTATGGAACCTGTCAGGCACTGTTTCATGCCTGCTTCGTGATTTATATCAATGTAACACGTGTATTTCTGGTCTGAAAAGAGTGAAGAAGGCGCTAGAAAGCGTTAGGAATCACAAAACCAGTCTAGGATACTCAGAAATTGGGCTGGAGTTTTTTTCCGCGATTTAGGAAAAAAACCGGAAAAAAACAGGAAAAAAACTGGAAAAAAACAGGCCGAGGTTTTTTTCGGAAAAATATACAACCCTGGTTTAGCTACATATCCTAGTCATTAACATTTCATCTGACACTATTCCAAAAAGCATTGAATGAAGGAACTACCATATCATTTTTGCGGTCACCACAGACACAAGAGAACAGATGGACCCACCTGAAAATCGGTTTCTATTAGGGTTACTCTCAAAGGCTTCAGTTGTGAAAATGTTTGGTCTGTATCTGCACAGATTGTAAAACGTTCCACACAGCCGGTAGAGCGACAGACAGGTGCTCCTCACGAATTCCAACACATCTTCGCCCAATATGACCGGACTGGATGATTTGGCGTCAGTTGGTACCTCTCCATGTCGGTCAATCTCTTCGCTGACTAACTTGTCTAGAGTGCGGGGCCGGGCTTTTCTTGGTATTCTTGGGGTAGATCGATGGGCTTCTTGCACCAAATCCTGCTTGAAACCATAAGAAACACTGCACTCCTTTGACTCATCATCAGTTGATTCGCTTCTGCTCGTTAAATTTGTTTCTGCAATACAAACTCAGATCGTATGCAGTCAGGTCGGTCGGTCGGTCGGTCGGTCGGTCGGTCGGTCGGTCGGTCGGTCGGTCGGTCGGTCGGTCGGTCGGTCGGTCGGTCGGTCGGTCGGTCGGTCGGTCGGTCGGTCGGTCGGTCGGTCGGTCGGTCGGTCGGTCGGTCGGTCGGTCGGTCGGTCGGTCGGTCGGTCGGTCGGTCGGTCGGTCGGTCGGTCGGTCGGTCGGTCGGTCGGTCGGTCGGTCGGTCGGTCGGTCGGTCGGTCGGTCGGTCGGTCGGTCGGTCGGTCGGTCGGTCGGTCGGTCGGTCGGTCGGTCGGTCGGTCGGTCGGTCGGTCGGTCGGTCGGTCGGTCGGTTACCAGATTCCTTGTCAAACACATACGACTGTGCAGGAACACTTCTGCCAAAAATTGGACATGACAGTCTGTCTAAAAATTCTCTCACAAGACCTCTCTGTTTGCGCGTTGGCTGGCTCTGATAGGTATCTGTTGACTCTGACTGCACAGTGGCTCTGTTGTTAATTGCATCTCCTTCAAGGGCTGGCTGTGGCACCCGGTAGTGTCTCTCAGCTAAGTGCACTCTGTCGGCGAAGGTATGGGTTCGACGTCTGTCTTCAGGTGGGTCGTCGTTGTCTTCGGTGTCGCTGGCATAGCCTGCAGCCTCCTCTTCTTCTAGCCAAGCTGGTAGGGGTCTGATAGCAGCTGCATCTGGAATTGGCCGTATCTTCGGCTTCTTGCTCTTTCTACCCCACATTTTTCTATGCCGATCCCTTTGAAAACTCAATCCACAACACAACAACAAATTAGTAGTTCAAACGAATGTACAGTATTCAAATATTCTGTCAGTTCATGCACCTATTTGTGGCTGTTTTATAGCGTGTGAGTGAATGGAAGACAAGTTACTGACTTACCAAACTATTGTATAGATAGAATATTATAATGTCTACAGTACTTCACTGAGTGGCCCATTCTAATAGTTTGCATTGCACCGATTTTGCTCAAGCTTAGGAGTTTGTCAGCAAAACAGTTAGACTCACAGAACAGCAGTTTGGTATTGAAAACCCATTTAGCAATACGAAATAGAACGTGATTGGACTCAAATTAAAATTTCGCAAGCTAATTTCAAACAATCCACTTTGCTACCTGAAAATTTCACCAAATCTACATATACAAAGTGCGCAAGAATGAGATGTTTCAGTCAAGCCAACAAAGCCGATCCATACCTGTCTGTACCGGGACCATATAAGGTACCACTCCGTTCAGATTTCGTACCATATATGGTACTACCACCACAGTCTCCCAAAGTTGGGGGTACCGTATGTTTATTATGGGCAAGGTACATCTGTGCTGCGCGGTTTTGAAAATACAAAAATACGGCGAAAATATGGTCCGAAAACGGTTTTCGCAACTTCAATCGCAAATTCCTTTTTCTGTTCAGTTATTGATGGGAAGAAGTGATGTATTTATAAGAAACGGAGTATGAGCTATCGAATAAAGATGCATTTCTAACCATAATTCAGCCGTTGAAGAGCATTTTTCTCTTAAAGACTGATTTCTTCGTTTTTCAACGTTCATTTTCTGTTGAATAGAGCGTTGATTAAAATAGGTTTCAATCGGATTTGAAATCAGCGTAACTTGTTACCTATACAGCACCACTTTCCTTTTAGTGCAGTTTGACGCGCTCCCCACAAATTGGATTATTTCCTAACTAATGAAAATCGGCTTTTTCGTGGATTTTTTCGTGTTCGTGATTGTTGTGAAAAAAGGACGAATTCGGCGAAAGAGTTTCAATCGGCTCTGAATACAGTGGACTTCAGACTTTCGAATGATACAAGAATTGGCTCTCTGCTGTTTGCCGTTAACGCCACAAATGGTGTTGAAGTTTCTGCAAGCCTTAATGTTTTGCCGTTTCAGTGTTTTATTGTATGCAACGCTTGCAATCAAAGTGTTTCGATTAATTTAGCTGTGGTACAGATATTCACATCTTTTTAGTACATTTTGAACAATTAAATGGGTTGCATATTCATATTCGTAACTCGCGCCATAGAAAATCAGCCCCCGTTCTAAAGCGCGACCAAATGCTAAACACTAAACTGCGCGGCTCACCCACCGGCCTCCGAAATCGCGCCAGGAGTCTTAAATGTTCGCTCGCTAGCTGCCGTACCGATAGGAGCACTCAAATACTTCCTGGCAAGCTGAAAAACTGTTTTTAGAAACATACAACTGCCGCAAATTTCTAACCTCTGACAGTCTGCCAAATGTTGACTGCTTCTCTTTCCAGTAGAGTAGTGGGTCTCTGTCACTCGGTACAAGCGCCTCTTTCAGATAGTCAGAACAGAAATCAGTTTGTGCACCTAAGAGAAAGTATCCATACTTATTGTTTAGCTAAACATCAAACAACAAAACTACTTTGTCAGTTTCTTCATCAATGCCACCAGAGGTATCGATTTGGTTTGGCGAATCCAGTGAATCGGCGAAAAATCTCTGTTCCCCACTATTTACACTATTGTGGAATGCAATATTTATGTTCAAATGCGTAAAAAATCACGTTTTCTGATCTGTGACTGATATCCGGCAGGTAATATCCGGATCCGGTACCGGATCCCGACATGGTCATATCCGGCCGGATCCGCATATCAATCAGGCAATACCACCGGGCTGTTTTAGACCCGCATTTCTCTCATTCTTCCTGAAGTCAAGTGCGGTCTTTTGTGTCATTTATCGCATCAGGTCATGCTATCGCCGTTTTAGCATAATTGTTCTTGTAGCGCGAGTTATTCAAATCTGTTGCCCATAACTAATAATGGTACCAAGTGCGCCATAGAAAAGTCCTTCGCAGGCGGCTGTCATTAAATCCCATTTTTCTAATTTTTCATGAAATCGAATGTGGTGTTCCGATCCGATCCGATCCGATTTGCGGGGGGGGGGTACTTACGGCCTGCGATCAGACTCGAGGTCCATTCCGCTACCCCCATGGTTTCGTCATCTCGGACGTTTCCCTTCTTTCACTGCCAAGCCACTCAAGCCATGCTGTTGGGCGCCAGGTACTAAGAGAGTGCCTGGCCTGGCGTGGTGACGTCATGGTGCTGTCAGCTCCCAACGGCCGCCCGGCGGACTGACACTAAACCGGTATCAGCCTTATTGCTGGTCTCTCAGACAGCTCCTGACGTCGTTGATCTTCTCTCCAACGCGGCATGCTTTTTGGAGCGGCTTTCGGTGCAACGGCAGATCCCGTTGGTTCCCATTTTACCTACTCACTGTAACCAGTTTCTCTTTGCAGCAAGAAACTTGCCGCGCCGAGAGGATGAACCACTACAACCGCTAGGGATGCAGGGGCCGCCGTGACTCAGAGGCAGCGAGCTATCCACTGAGCCAACGACGCGGTGAATGTGGTGTTTTGCCTGAATGAATTGTCATATCCGGTCATGCTATCGGCCGTTTTAGCGTATTTTCATTGTCGTAGCGCGAATTATTAGAAATGGTTGCCCATACCTACCGTATGTATATGGTGCCACTAGCCTAGGTATGGGTACCATTACTACTCCGTTCAGTTTTCGTAACATACAGTATAGGTAAAAAAAAATGTCCCATCGCTTTTTCGGCCTTCACTCAAACGTTTCGTTCTCAGTCACTTCTTTACCGATTTGGCTCAAATTTTCAGCAAAAATTAACAACATGGTTGGCTAAATATTCTGCAAGTGTGTTGCCAAAATTCCGACTCATACTGGTTTTATGACCCGAAAACTAGGAATGAGGGTGGTCCACGCAAATTTATGTTTTTTCGGTAATACAAGGAGTACAGTCCTGAAACTTGCAGGAATGATTGGTGTTGCTATTGGGCATAACATACTAAGCGGGTAGCCCTGTAGCTCAAAGGGCACTAAGATGGGGGAATTTCAAAAACATGACGAAATATGAGTTTTCTTCGTAAAACCGGCAAAATGACGATTCTAAAGATTTTCAATTTTCAAAAAGCGCTGCAGGGATGGTTACTATGGTGTGGAACAGAGCTTAAATATCGGGTTCATTTATTTGTCGAACTTCCTGCTACAATCTATGTTGATTAACAACAGATTCAGTGCTTTGATTCTAGAAGGTGCAGATTTCTTAACTATGGGATTTTCACTCATGCTTTTGAAATCCCCCATTTTAGTGCCCTTTGAGCTACAGGGCTGCCCGCTTAGTATGTTATGCCCAATAGCAACAGCAATCATTCCTGCAAGTTTCAGGACTGTACTCCTTGTATTACCGAAAAAACATAAATTTGCGTGGACCACCCTCATTCCTAGTTTTCGGGTCATAAAACCAGTATGAGTCGGAATTTTGGCACCACACTTGCAGAATATTTAGCCAACCATGTTGTTAATTTTTGCTGAAAATTTGAGCCAAATCGGTAAAGAAGTGACTGAGAACGAAACGTTTGAGTGAAGGCCGAAAAAGCGATGGGACATTTTTTTGATCTATACTGTATATGGTACCACAACAGTCCCCGAACGTCGGGGTACCAGATATGGTGCCACTAGCCTAGATATCGGTCCCCTTTGGCTGATGATGTACGATTCGTACTTGCACAGAAGGAAGGACGTTGTTATTCTCAAAGCTTAGGTGAGCAGGTGGCATTTAGCATCTGTCAGTTAGCAATTTGCTTGATTAACTGCTAAAGCTTTATCAACTTTGGTTTGGCGCCCGGTTGGTTGTGATGGCTGTGAATGAAAGCAAAGAAGACGGCTTGATATACAGTAAAGAAACACTAAATTCTCTGCTCCCCACTTTCTACTTTTACATATTTCAAGGCACTATACTTCTGTCTGTCAACTCTCTGGTCTTTCTAGCCGTGCTGCGTTTCAGAGTACTCCGTGCTAAGAAGGAGTACCTCCTACTGGCGTCTCTGGCGTTCGCAGACTCCTTAATGGCCTTAGGCTTTCTACTAGCAGGGGTCGGTAGGTCGGTGTTAGTCTGGGCCGGGCACGGGGCTCACCTTGTCACCCGGTTTTGGTGTTTCCTAATGCCTTGGAATGTGCCTGTGAGCCAGCATGCCCTTTCTTTCTCTTGATTGTATCATTAGACCGTCTCTTCGCTGTGGCCATCCCCACTAAGCACATGGCTTTCACCACTAGCTATTCTTACAAGCTAATCTTGCTGGCTAGTTTGCCAGGAATTGCCGCAGAGGTGCTGACCTTCTTTGGAGTTATCGGCAGTCTGAACGGCGCAGGCACAAAGCCGGCCATTTGTTATACCAGTTTCGCCTATCTGGAGTGGTACAATTTGTATCTGTATTACCAGGGCTTAACTGTAACCACACTTAGTGTTGTTGTGTACGTAGCTATCGTATTTTTGTACAAAAAGCGCAAAGCCAAAGTGGCAGCAGCCGGTGACCAGGCGCTGCAGCGTCACATGCAAATACAGCGCAGATTAATGATTACAGTGGGCTTGAGCTGCACCTGTACTTGCATGTTCATTGTCGTGCCCGCTATTGGAAAGATTCTGGTATGGAGTTTGACCGATGAAAGTCATCCGTCAAGAGCTTTTGTTGTACCTGTAGTTGCGCTCACTTACAACCTGAATCCGCTGATGAATCTGCTGATCTACACTCGTCGACACAAAGACATTAGAATGGGAGTGAAGCACTTGATTCTCTGCAAACCGCTCACTGAAGCTATCTTGAAGAAATCGGTCGTTACCAAGAAAACCAACTCAGTCAAAGGGTCAGTCAAGAAACCTGCCGTTCCTGATGTCGGGTGAACAGGTCATCCGCCGATCGGTGAGGGGTTGGGGGTCTGCCCTAAGCTAAGTGGAGGCAGAGCCCATTTTGGTACACATTGATAGAATTGGTTGTTGCTCGAAACATAGACCCTTTATAGTTTGACATTTTAGGTTTCATTGAAATGTGAAATTCGCAGATAAACGTTGACAATCAGTACACATGCATGCAACAACACCACTGCAGTAGTAATGTTGAACAACAGAAAACATCCATCTATTAGCCTGTTTGCATACTGTTTAAGCTTCATGCTGAAGTCCGACTTTAAATTCAATATTTCTGATACGGTTTACATCAATGCCTAAGGTAAAACGGCTAATTAATTATCGGTACTACTTAGTAACCAGGGGTAATTCCGCACAACTAAAACTGGTTATTGGTGGTTATTTCGATTCCGCATAACTTCTTACTACATGCAGCAAAACTTATTACTACTGTGCGCATGGGAGTTCTTTTTGACCTTGTCACCCGGACAGGGCAGACCCCCCACCCGCACGGTACATGCATACATGTACAGTACACGTCGGCCGCCAAAGGGGAGGGGGTTTGGGGGTCCGCTGCCGGCCGGCGGGTCTGAGCCCAAACTTTTGGAGGTGTTGGGCACTAAAAACGCTCAAAAACCGTCAAAAATCGCTAATTTGGGTATAAATACAGCAAAAAAGTGCTGTTTTACAGGCGATTTTGGCAATTTTTCTCAGAAATTGCAAAAAATCACTAAAATTTGCTCAAAAAATTACTTCCCAGAAAAGTCGGAGGGGTGGGTCGGATATCGTCTAGGGGGTCTGGGTCTGGCCTAAGTCGGGTGGGGGCAGACCCTCCTGTTAGATGGATGATGTAATCATACATGTAACAGGTCATCCGCCGAAGGGGGGTTGGTGGTCTGGCGCCGGCCAGGGGGTCTGAGCCAAAATGTTGGGAGGGGGGTTGGGCACTAAAAACGCTCAAAAATCGAAAAAATGGCTAATTTGGGCTAAAATACAGCTAAAACGTGCTGGTTTGGAGGCGATTTTGGAAATTTTTGTGTCTGAAATCGTAAAAAATCGCGTGGGGGTCCCCATCCGGGGGTCTGGCCTAAGTCGGGTGGGGGCATGTAGGAAATACATTGTATAGCTACAGGGTGTCCCAAAAAATGACAACATTTCTTTTTTCTGCCATTTTCGCAATTTTTGACCAAATTGTCTGAAATTTGAAACATAAGTGCCAAAAAAGTGGGAATTTTATGTGTTAAAATTTGGTGCATCAGGATTGAGTCAGTCCTGAGAAATTCAACAATATATAAAATGGAGAAATTTCAATTAATGCAGAAACAGCTTCAAAAATGGAAACTTTTCTTTTAGCTGTATCTTCTTTAATTTTGGTCGGAATTGGATGAAATTTTGAACATATGCGCAGAATAATGGGTTGATATGTAGACCAAAAGTAGGCGCGTGAACACAGCCCAGCTCTTGACATAAAAAATCCCGATCACAATACAACGACAACATTGATTTTCGCGCCCCTTGGCTGTAATGAAGCTCCTGTAAGCGTAATTCAGTCTGTCACCCCAAACATGCTAAAAAAATGTTTATGATGCTTATGTGAAACGGTTGCAGCAGTGTATTAACTGAAACGGAGGTCATCTGGATGGTGTTCTTATTCCTTAGTTTTCAGAGTTTGCACGTTCTTCATTTTGCTGCAGTAAAGACGCTGATTTTCTTTAGTTTCCAAGTACTAGCGATATGGACTGATTAATGCCAGAACTTTTGACCTACAAAATATCTGCGCATATATTCAAAATTTCATCCAATTCCGACAAAAATTAAAGATGCAGCAAAAAAGTTTCCGATTTTGATGCTACTATTTCTACATTTAATTGAAACTTTTCAATTTTATATATTGTTGGATTTCTCAGGATTGGGTCATTCCTGAGGCACCAAACTTTAACACATAAAATTCCCACTTTTTTGGTACTTGTGTTTCAAATTTCAGACAATTCGGTCAAAATTTGCGAAAATGGCAGCAAAAAGAAATGTTGTCATTTTTATTGGGACACCCTGTATATACATACGAACACTTTATTATCGCGACAGATCGATGACAAATCGTACCGGAGCAGCACAGGCAGTTCTGACCTGTTTGGACAGGAAAATCAGCAGAAAAGGGTTACTGTTAACGTACAGTACCAATGACAGATCCTGAGCTACATACAGTACATGCTTGACTGTGCAAATGTATTGCCAAAAGCGGCCGGTAGGAGTCAAATAATTGTTGATAAAAACATTGATGTGCACCAATGCTAGAACAACAGTCAGAAAGGCGCCTACAAAAGACAGTTTGTGGTCTAATTTATCTCGCTTCACCTTAGAACCACGGGACGGACGGGTCTCGGACTTTTCTTGGGTTCTCTTGATAGCTTTGTAAGTGCAGATCATTACACAGTGTAAAATGACTAAGATGATCACTATCATGAGCGCTGACGCCGACCAGCAAAACTGAAAGTATGTATGTATGTATGTATGTATGTATGTATGTATGTATGTATGTATGTATGTATGTATGTATGTATGTATGTATGTATGTATGTATGTATGTATGTATGTATGTATGTATGTACATTGTATGTATGTATGTATGTATGTATGTATGTATGTATGTATGTATGTATGTATGTATGTATGTATGTATGTATGTATGTATGTATGTATGTATGTATGTATGTATGTATGTATGTATGTATGTATGTATGTATGTATGAACTTACACTCAGTACATATTTGCTCGAAGTAAGAAAGAACAATGCGAGTGTCCAGGTTGTAATGGCAATCGGGGCCAGAATCCATTGCACTGCCACTGCCAGTTTCAGCCTTTTTCTGTTCCACAACTAAAAGACGGACTTGCGTTTCGATTTATTTGTAGGAAAGCTGAAATCCAAACCTACCTGTTCATGCTTCAGCGGCTTCACAATAGCAGTGAAGCGATTGAGGGTGAGCAAAAGCACACCGACCGCCTGCGCCCAGGCCAGATAGAGCAGGACCAAAGCCAGCAACAAGCCGAGTAGATAGTTAGTTTTAAATAGAATAAAGAGCTGACCGAGAAATAGAAAGATCAAGTCGACTAGACCGGCAGAAAGAAAGATAGAGTAAAAAGAGGCGGAGAATAGAGTGGAATTGTACTTTATAATTACACAAACGTATGAATAGAATAAGAAAGAGATACTGTTTATCCACACAAAAGGCGAGTCAAGGGAGGAATACGAAGCGCTTTGGCAGAATAATTCAGTAGAATTGTTCATATTAGGTAGAACTTTCTGTAGAGAACCGGCGATCAACGTAATGATGTTTTAGTTGAAGCAAAGGTAAGAAAATACGTTGGCAACGCGGCTTAGGGACCAATTACATGGTGCTGGTTTGGTTTGCGTAAGGCAGTTGCTAGGCAAGGCAACTGCTACATGGTGGTGGACAATCTAGCCTTAATAATTGGATGATCTGATAGTTGTGACTTACACGTGTATGTATGCACTTATAATTAATTACAGTACAACTACTAAACTAAATTTTATGATCAACGAATGGCAAACTACTAGTAAACTACTAAACCCTACTTTTATGCAAATACTATAGGAGAATCTATAGAAAGCCCTGTTCGTTAAAATCGTTAACGATTTTCGACGCGAATTTATTGATTAGATACGGTAGTATGCCAATTTACGGTCCAACCGGGATGCAAGACGTCTGGTAAATAATGCAAGAAAACTTTCACCTTGGTAGGGTGGCTGATCTGTTTAACTTAATCCTAACCATTATCTAAAGCTAAGCTAGAGCATTGATCTAAGGCTTAAATTGAATTCTGATTCTAAACCTGAGCTTAAAACTAAGCACAAGCGTAAATCTAAATCAGTAATTGCACTGTGGGGCGGTACGTTCCAAGCACGAAAATTTTGGAAACTTTTGCAAGGGTCGTAATTAGTGTAATTTGCGATGGCGTCTTACGGTAGCCAGTTTATTTTCAGGAAAGCTTCTGACAAATACTGGGGTTCCGATAGATTCCCACGGTATAGGTCTATTTTTTCGGTATGCTAATATTTACTACCCGATTGCTCCGTGTAGTAAAGCTGAGTTTCCGTCGCATTACGCGGAACATTTTCAAGCAATGCGCAAATACAGTCTCTGAAAGAATCAGTAACAGAAAAGGGTTGCTAGTTGTGAGGAGAACCTGACCCAAGTCAACCACGTAGCTAACAACTACATTGGCGGCGCAAAAATACGAGAAAAACTCATGATTTTCGTCGAAAACTGTTTCAGCTAAGAAAATGAAATAGGAAGAGTGCATGCAAATATAGAAGAAAGTTAGGAAGCAGCCCAGGAATGACATTTTGTACTCCAATTTAGATTTCTGCAGCTGGCTTCCGCTCATTGCGGTGGATTTTCGTCTGACGTAACAGAGCGCCATCCAGATGTGAAGCACTACTAACGTTAACATCACCCCGATAGACACAGTATTCCAGTACACCTAAATTACTGTATCGTACATTTACGGATACTTATTTTATTGAAAACTATTCGATCGTACTAACCGTAGCAAAAGTTTGCAGGTCTTTTATGCCGAGCGTTGTGCAAATCACAACACCAATTATGCTTATGCCACCGAGAATCGGGCCGGCCAGCCACTGCACGATAATTAGAGGAGTTTTCAATCGATACCACATCTGGTAAAAAGTAAATAAGTAATTAAGCAAAAAGTAGGGTAGGGTAGGGTTAGACCTATTTCGTTTGCCAAATTTAAATTGTAGTCGTAGTTAGTAGTCTCAAAAAATCGCCAAAAATAATTTGTAGTCTTAGTTAGTAGTCTAAAAATTTCTCGATTTTGAATATGTAGTCGTAGTTAGTAGTCAATTTGTAGTCAGCAAAATTTTGAATGAAATTACGAAATTTTTATGTTTAGGATATAAAACAAGAATTTGAAAATCTAAAATAGTGAACCAAACAAGGGAGAGGTGGTCATTTAAGGAATAACATCTATTTTTTTACAAGGTGTGATGCCAAAAATGCCTGTTAATTTCTACTACGAAAGTTCTAATTTAGGATTAACTTCAAAATACACGGTTTTCTTGTTTACTATTTCAAAAGATATATTTTCGTTATTATTCTGCTTATATTATATTTCCTTTACCAAGAAACAAAGAACAGTGCCCTTTGCTTTGTTTACAAACGGTCAGAAATTCAATAAATATTCGAAAAAAATAACAGGAAAATTGCTTTTGAATGACAAAAAAGTTGTCAAAATTAGTGAAAAAGCTCAATTATCCAAAATCCACGGATAAAATGACACGATTTCCGTTTCTAAATGGCTAATGTGAATGATGTAACCAAATAAATTCCAGAATTTGCTGACTACTAATTCACAAATTCAAAATGTATTTTGTAGTCAATTTGTAGTCACTAAATCTGAATATGTAGTCGTAGTCAATTTGTAGTCTTGATGACGTCATAAAACCCCAAAAATTAGTAGTTAGTGATTAGTAGTTAGTAGTCACTACAAAATAGGTCTAGGTAGGGTAGGGTCATACATGTACTAGGGGGGTTTGGGGGGTACCCCCCCTGCTGGAAAGGCCAAACCCCCCCTCACCCCCCCCCCCCCGAGACAGGTTAAGGGACCCCTCCCCCCGACCAAAAAATACAAGTGGTGGTAGTGGCTCCAGTATTAACAAACTGGGTCAGAAATCACTAATTTTTAGCCTAAAATTCACTTGAAAAGCCTTTGGAAACCGAATTTGGCGTTTCCACTGCTGATATTTAGGAAAAATCGGTGTTTTTGAAAGCTCTTTTTGTCATTTTCTGCTTCTTTTTAGCTTTAAAACGCTATTTGGCAGCTTAAAATAGCGATTTTTAGCGTCCTTACTGAAAAAACGTGCTAAAAACGCATTTCTAGGCGTTTTGGAGCTTTTTGAAATTTGGGACCCCCACCTGGGCGAAACCCCCCCTCGACCCCCCACGTGAGGAAAAAACCCCCCCTACCCCCCTCCCCCCAGGTCGGCCCGGAGCTGTTACATGTATGGGTAGGGTAGGGTAGGGTAGGGTAGGGTAGGGTAGGGTAGGGTAGGGTAGGGTAGGGTAGGATGTAGGATGTAGGATGTAGGATGTAGGATGTAGGATGTAGGATGTAGGATGTAGGATGTAGAATGTAGAATGTAGAATGTAGGATGTAGGATGTAGAATGTAGAATGTAGAATGTAGAATGTAGAATGTAGGATGTAGGATGTAGGATGTAGGATGCAGGATGTAGAATGTAGAATGTAGGATGTAGGATCTAGAATGTAGGATGTAGGATGTAGGATGTAGAATGTAGAATGTAGAATGTAGAATGTAGGATGTAGGATGTAGGATGTAGAATGTAGAATGTAGAATGTAGAATGTAGGATGTAGAATGTAGAATGTAGAATGTAGAATGTAGAATGTAGAATGTAGGATGTAGAATGTAGAATGTAGAATGTAGAATGTAGGATGTAGGATGTAGGATGTAGGATGCAGGATGTAGAATGTAGAATGTAGGATGTAGAATGTAGGATCTAGAATGTAGGATGTAGGATGTAGGATGTAGAATGTAGAATGTACAATGTAGAATGTAGGATGTAGGATGTAGAATGTAGAATGTAGAATGTAGAATGTAGGATGTAGGATGTAGAATGTAGAATGTAGAATGTAGGATGTAGAATGTAGAATGTAGAATGTAGAATGTAGAATGTAGAATGTAGAATGTAGAATGTAGGATGTAGGATGTAGGATGTAGGATGCAGGATGTAAAATGTAGAATGTAGGATGTAGAATGTAGGATCTAGAATGTAGAATGTAGGATGCAGGATGTAGAATGTAGAATGTAGAATGTAGGATGTAGAATGTAGAATGTACAATGTAGAATGTAGGATGTAGGATGTAGGATGTAGAATGTAGAATGTAGAATGTAGAATGTAGGATGTAGAATGTAGAATGTAGAATGTAGAATGTAGGATGTAGAATGTAGAATGTAGAATGTAGAATGTAGGATGTAGAATGTAGAATGTAGAATGTAGGATGTAGGATGTAGAATGTAGGATGTAGAATGTAGAATGTAGGATGTAGAATGTAGAATGTAGGATGTAGAATGTAGAATGTAGGATGTAGGATGTAGGATGTAGAATGTAGAATGTAGAATGTAGGATGCAGGATGTAGAATGTAGAATGTAGAATGTAGGATGTACAGTAGAATGTAGAATGTACAATGTAGAATGTAGGATGTAGGATGTAGAATGTAGAATGTAGGATGTAGGATGTAGGATGTAGAATGTAGAATGTAGAATGTAGAATGTAGAATGTAGGATGTAGGATGTAGGATGTAGAATGTAGAATGTAGAATGTAGGATGTAGAATGTAGAATGTAGAATGTAGGATGTAGAATGTAGAATGTAGAATGTAGGATGTAGGATGTAGGATGTAGGATGCAGGATGTAGAATGTAGGATGTAGAATGTAGGATCTAGAATGTAGAATGTAGAATGTAGGATGCAGGATGCAGGATGTAGAATGTAGAATGTAGAATGTAGAATGTAGGATGTAGGATGTAGAATGTAGAATGTAGGATGTAGAATGTAGGATGTAGAATGTAGGATGTAGAATGTAGAATGTAGAATGTAGAATGTAGGATGCAGGATGTAGAATGTAGAATGTAGAATGTAGGATGTAGGATGTAGAATGTAGGATGTAGAATGTAGAATGTAGAATGTAGAATGTAGAATGTAGGATGCAGGATGCAGGATGTAGAATGTAGAATGTAGGATGTAGAATGTAGGATGTAGGATGTAGAATGTAGAATGTAGGATGTAGAATGTAGGATGTAGAATGTAGGATGTAGAATGTAGAATGTAGAATGTAGAATGTAGGATGCAGGATGTAGAATGTAGAATGTAGGATGTAGGATGTAGGATGTTGGATGTAGGGTGTAGGGTGTAGGGTAGGAAGTATATGTATAGTAAAATGCGTAATATGACGAAAACAATAAATCATACCACGTCATGAGCTAAAGGAACGACGACAGCCGTAAATCTGTTGAAAGTAAGTAACAAAATGCCAACTGCTTGGGTCCAAATCAAGCAAAAAATGACAAGAGCGTGTGTAATAAAGACAATTGTTGTTGTATTGTGTTGATATTTTATGAGAACCAGAAAGGTATCAGCAGTAAGCAGATATAAAAGGTCAGCAATTCCGCAAGACACAAACACCTTATAGAATACTGAATCGAATACCTTTTTGTACATAAGAATAACGATTAGCACAAAAACGTAAGATGGAAATGCTAATAACCAGGAGTATATGCGGATTAATGAAAAGTAGAGTGAAGAACGGTTAGCCAGAGTATGGTTGCAGACTTGAGAAGATAGTATATCAGCACTCGAGTTCATGCTGAGCCAAGACGGTAGAGTTATCTCTGCGTTGCTCGTTAGGTTGCATTGCGTGATAAGTTCCACCTGTTTTCTTTGATTAGTGAAAATCACGAAATCATTTAGCTTTGGTAATTAAAATAAACACAGAACAGTTAGATAGATGTATTAACTAAAAGATGCTGCTAGCATTATAACACTACATCTTTAACTCATTGTAACAAACACTGCGCCATTTGGTATCTCAATAAATGGCATACATGTATAACAGCATCATGAAAAATTCTTAGATGTCTTAAAACGGACCTCACAACTCTTTAAAGTATGTGACATGTCATAAAGTCGAGGTCTAGATCAAACGGTCTGCATGACATCTGCGACATCAAGCATGTCATCTGTTTAACCTCTCCTGTTACCTCTCCCCTACTCACCAAAGCATTTATTCAGCATTCGTTGTTGCACTGAATCTCTGCCCTTTGCTTATAAACCTTTTTGTATGTGAAAATGCATGCTGCATGCTCTGTTCATTTTGGCAGTTGTCTTATAGGGAGTCCAATTTCTAGTTTAATTTTATTGATTCAATGCTGTATGTCTGTTGATTCCAAATAATTCTACTGAATGATTTGCTTTAAACTGTATGTCTGTATTGTTGGTGCTGTTGGAGGTCGAATGGTGAGTAAAGCGCTATAAATAAATAAATAAATAAATAAATAAATAAATAAATAAATAAATAAATAAATAAATAAATAAATAAATAAATAAATAAATAAATAAATAAATAAATAAATGTAGAAAAATTATTGTGAGTGACAACTCTAGAAAATAGCTTGGAAGAATTATAAACTTTAAGACTCGAAACAGCTACTGTATAACATGTTAAAATCGGTGTGTTACAAAGAGTTAAATACAGAATAACTTCAAATACAGTGTTTGCAAAAAAGGACCGGTGGCCTTTTAACGAGTTTTCCGAATCTCTTCAAATCTCCACCGTTCCATCAATTTTCAACTGAATGAAAAAAATTTTTCCAAGATAATTACTATTGTTTACAGTTTGTTTTGCCGAAATGCTAGCCTGCTAGCGTTCTCTAGCATAGAGGTTGTCCTTCTGAAACGAACTTTATATTTTCTCTGAATGAAATGAACTCTAAAATGAGAAAAATTCGGTTAAAAACTGATGGAATGAAAGCTATTTGAAGTTATTCGGAAAACTTGAAACAAGGCCCAGCGGTCATTTTTTCGGCCAGCACTATATATATATATTTATATATCTTACAACTATGAACAACTAAATATCATTGGTGCCATTTGAAAATTTCACAAATATATCATTAAAATACTCCAGAAAGCTTAGAACCGCAATGGACGGAGAACCCGACTTATCGATCGATTTTCTGTGGTGTTGTAGCTGAACTTTCGGAATCCACTATTCCCTTGATCCACTGAAATTTTAGCCAAACGAGGCAATCGGGTTCTGTCTAAAACTGAAAAACTTAGCACAACACGCAATTTATGTAAATTACAGTACCCTCTTCTGAAGCCTTTCGATACACGGTCGGTTTGCGGTAATCACCCACACCAGCCAGCAGCAAATTGTGCTGCAAAATCACTTGTTTCTCAATGTTGGCCAATTTCCGCAAATTCAAACTGTCAGAATGATCTGTGGCCGTTGTTTTCGACAGATTTTCCACCAGACAGGCACTGGTGTTGGCCCGCTGTAACGGTCGTTTCAGAAGCTTGCTCGCTGACATTTAGATCGGAAATCAACTTCGATATACGACAGTGAAATGCCATGAAATGCGCCGACCATGACATTTATAGGCCAACTTGCGCAAACAAGCAGCAGGTGAAATCTTGTTTTGATCATCAATTATTAATCCTAAGGGTCGTGGGCGTGGTAATGCGGTATCAATACATACGTAGGTGACTGCACCATCAAACGATCAGCTGATAACATTAAGGAGGAAGACTCGTTAAAGCCCAAGGTCGCCCTTTTTAAACAAAAAATGGCCAAAAATGATGTACACTGAAAACACTAATCGGCGCAAGTAGTGATCTCCCTCACTTGTGTCTCTTCCAGTGTTGTGCCGAACGAAATTTTTTGAAGTTAGTTAGTAAAAGTTAGTTGAAACTTTTCACATTTGAATTTAGTAAGTAAAAGTTAGTAACTAGTTTTAGTTGTTTGCCCTCGGGGAGTTTAGTAAGTTATTCAAAAATTATCCAGTTACTTTAGTTATAATAAGTTCAGTTAAAACAAACTACTAGAAATAAGATCATTAATGCATTTAACGAATTTCTTTTAGCGTTGCAGGCCTGATTAAGTTCAAAATATTCACAAAATAACAGCAGTGTTCAATATTTTCTACAAAAATTTCGAAATAAATATTAACGTTAGTTTTTTGAAAAAAAGGTGTATTTCAATTGCCAATTAAAAATATAACCATATTAACATACAACAAACTGTTTTTCAATATACGGTTATCCATTATAACCCGAATTGTCGATTTTTAGCACTCACTCAACCCTCTCCATATTTTGGCTCAGTTCTATCCTCTAGCTTAAACCCAGCCACCAAAAGCGTTTTTCAAATTGAACGAAAGGTGAAAAAGTAAGGCATGTGCAATGGCGTAGCTGGGAATCGAACCCAGCACCTTTGGATTGCCGGTCCAGTGCTCTAACCACTAAGCTACCCGCCGATGCCAGACAAACACCTTAAACTCAGTATTTGAGAAAGCTAGTCAGTCATGAGGAGCGGGCAGAAGCCACAAGCATCAAACTCAAGCTGAACTAGTATAGCCAAATTGAACGAAAGGTGAAAAAGTAAGGCATGTGCAATGGCGTAGCTGGGAATCGAACCCAGCACCTTTGGATTGCCGGTCCAGTGCTCTAACCACTAAGCTACACGCCGATGCCAGACAAACACCTTAAACTCAGTATTTGAGAAAGCTAGTCAGTCATGAGGAGCGGGCAGAAGCCACAAGCATCAAACTCAAGCTGAACTAGTATAGCCAAATTGAACGAAAGGTGAAAAAGTAAGGCATGTGCAATGGCGTAGCTGGGAATCGAACCCAGCACCTTTGGATTGCCGGTCCAGTGCTCTAACCACTAAGCTACACGCCGATGCCAGACAAACACCTTAAACTCAGTATTTGAGAAAGCTAGTCAGTCATGAGGAGCGGGCAGAAGCCACAAGCATCAAACTCAAGCTGAACTAGTATAGCCAAATTGAACGAAAGGTGAAAAAGTAAGGCATGTGCAATGGCGTAGCTGGGAATCGAACCCAGCACCTTTGGATTGCCGGCCTTTGGTTTCAAGCCATTTTTGCCAAACGTTTCTCGCCCTAATTGGGCCATGGCCCAACGCCCAACCAGAGATCCAAAAATTTTATACTTCCTTTTGAAAAATCCTGAGTAAGCCAATGAATAAAGGCGAATACAAATAGGGACACACTCTATGGAGATAAACCACCAGAGATGGATGTGCAAAGCAATTCCACACCTCTGTGATATTTTGAGAGTGGGTTTTTAGCACTTTGTGCAATTCCATAACGAAAAAAATCATAAAATGACTGGACCAATCTGATTTTAGCTGACTTTTTGACTGAATTGGTAGTCTGGGCGATTTTTCGGCTAAAATCCTGATTTTAACTGTTTATGGGCCTGATACCTGTATTTTTGTGAATACTTACCTATACTGATACCTTGGGTATTTTTGAAATACCTGCACCTGATACCTGATATTAGGTACTTTTCCAATACCTGCGCACAATAAGATGATCTGCTAGATCCTGCAGAGCAAACAGTGATGATTCAGTCGGGTGATCATGGAAGGTGTTCTGTTCTACCGAGGAGATGGGCGCTGGACTGAAAACAGAATTCAAAGACAAGTTGTGTATCAAGAACGCGGAAGGAGCGCTGAATAGTTTGGACGAAGGTACTATTCAGTTTCTTGTAGTCTTTATGGACTTATACATGTATTCTTTCTTTTATTATAGCTCAGAAAAAGATGTAGGTTGGAAATTTTGTCTGTCTCAATTGGTAGGCTCGAAAACAGGGACAAACACGGTAAATGAAACAGATACCGTGTGCGGCAGCTGCTAGCTACCAGCGATTTCCGCTTATAAGACCTCCATTGTTAGAAGACCATGGTTTTTAAATAGGTTTTTGTTTCCAGTTATAGGACCGTGGTCTTCTAATAGGTGGTCAGAAAACTGAGTTCGTTGACATCCATTTTCCAGTTAAAAGACCATGGTCTTAGTTTAATTGGCCAATTTTAACACGCAAGTAAATGTTTTTAAAGTGAACAAAAGCTGTCTATCGTTAGGAAACAAGAGCAGAAGTACATTCGAATATAAAACATGCTATTCTGGTTTTTGTTTTCGACACACTACGGTACTCTGCTATGCTTCAACACTAATTCCTTGAAAAATTTCAAAGAAAGTTTCAGAAATTAACCTTAAAATGGTCAGGAATTCCAGGAACAACCATCTATGTCAAGATCAATTTAATGTTCGGCCACAAATCCGGTTTTTGAAGCGAAATAACATTTTCCAGTTATAAGACCATGGTCTTCAAAAGGGCGCCAAAAAGTGACCCTGAATTTGGGCATTTTCCAGTTATAAGACCAGGTCTTGTAAGTGAAAAACTCCGGTACATTCTCCAGTTTGTGAAGAAGGTTTGTTTCGTTTGATTTTTCTGCCAAACATCTTATCTTGAACAGTTTTCTTTAGGATACTCGCAATTTGGATGATCAGTTGGTAAGTCTTTGGAGCCTGATCCTTTCATGCAGCTCTGACTTATCTTATCATTACCACCGATAGTGAACTCCATCATATCTGTGTTCGAAGCAGCTTCGTCGATTACTTCTAGCGCTTGGCCACCACCCATTCCGCTTTGTAAACAACGCCTCAATCAGGCGTTTGCTTGGTGGTGCTCTCTTTACCTTCAACATCAGTGGCGTATCCAGGGGGTGTAGGGTGTGTACACCCCCCTTTGCGGTGGAGGTAGGAAGAAAAAGTCTGTCAAAAATATAAGAAACTAATGAATTACGTACTAAAACTGTCTATTTTGTGCTCAGAATGCCTTCTAAATGCGTTTTTGACGGCCAAATTTTAAAAATTTTCTCGCCCTGGTCGGGCAGAAGCCCAACCAGGGCAATATAAACTACTAAAACTTGTAATTTCTGTTAATTTTAAGCTCGGAATGCGTTTTAAACGCGTTTTTGAAGGCTAATATTGCTAAATTTTCTTACCCTGGTTGGGCAGCGGCCCAACCAGGCAGTTTCAAAATTTTACACCCCCCCTTTCCAAAATCCTGGATACGCCACTGTTCAACATACACAATGCGTCCTGGGCCAAGAACTGGCCCTAGAAAAAGTAGAAAAAGAATCGCGATTCAGAGCTTTAACGGTTAGGCGTTTCTAATTTCTTTTGGTATTAGGTATCTCGACTGTTTTGCTTATACTGGTTGTTTTTCATTATACTGGGTGACGAAAACTCTCAATTAGAAATTTATACGCTTTTGGAACACCATCCGTATTCATTCTAACAAACTCCTCACAGTTGTTAAGTTTTTAAACGTTTTGCAAGATTTTGGTATTTTTCATAGTCTTGCTTCAATAGAATTTACACTGTACGATGAATTGTGTCATTCTTATGTGTCATTGTGTTTGTGTGATTTTAGTGTTTTGTGTTCATTGTCTATTGGGAATGAATTCTAGGAAAATCTGGAAGAAAGGTCTACCAGAATCTGGCAGTAGATTCTTTCAAAAGTGGAAGAAAAGCATGGGTGGCAGACTATTCTGCATTTCTGCCGTTTTTCCAAAAATGGAAGAATTTTCCCCTACTTTAAACAATTCTTCCTTTTTTGGCAGAACTTTCTTTGTTACCAAAAGAAGATCTGTCTGTCAAAAATTTGGCTGAAATTCTGCCACTGTTGGAAGACAGCGTTTAGAGAGTAGTACCTCCCGTCTTCCGAAATACTAGGCTAGGCCAGGCCATATCTCGCTTGACAGACAAACAAAGTTAATGAGGCAACTAAATATCTACTTGTCCCTCTACGAAATAGCAGTAATTTACTACCTACGGCCTTTTTGCGGTCAGTAATTTGTCGAATAGGTAGCTTTAAGGACTACTTAATGCCGTTCGGGTCTAGGACAACTCGCCACCGGTAAAAGCTTTTTTTGCCGCTGTGTATACGAATAAACGAACCTTTGACATACCTGTGTTTGGCCCATACCACTGCAGTTCTTCTAACAGTTACCGTCTCCTTCCAGGTATTCGTCTACCATCCTTGATATTAGTAATTTGGGATTTGTCTGTGGCGAGTTGTCCGGCTCTCAGTGTGTTCGGCGTTGAGAAAAAGTCGGTAAAAGTGGGCCGGAATTTGAAGAAATCGCATTCAGCCCAAATTCAGAACTATAAGAAAAATCTGATTTTTTTGTTGCGCAAATTAGTATTCTCAGGAAGCGTCGTGCATATTAGGTTACGCCTTAGTACATAGGCGTTTAGCGAGACACATGCTTATCGCCCTGATTTTTTTTAGCTTTTAAGCCTTTTTTATCACATATTTTTATCGCTTGCAGGACAAAATGTTTAAATTTATCTGAAATGGTCAATATCAGGGCTAAGAGTGTGAGTTCCCAATTTACAAACACGATATTCAGATTTTGCTGAAAAATCAGTCCAAAAAATTATAATCATTGACAGGTAGCGCGCAGCCAGAGAGCACTTACCATTTCCAAATAAACGCCCTTGTACAGTACTTTCGAAATAGCCGCCCTGGGCGTTTATTTACATTAGAACAGGGCCCGTATTCATAAGACAATTTAGGACGTAGGGTTTCCTAAATCTGGCCGTTTAGGACGCCGCGCGGGCCGTAGGACAATTCATAAAACTTTGCTTAGGATGGCCGCTCTTAGGAAATCCTACGGCGTAGGACGAAAACCTTAGGTAGGTCGCGAGCTACCTACGGCCGCTTAGGACGTAGGTTTTAGCGTGCGTTGCATGCGATAAACACTCTTGGTGCCTGTCTACCAATATCTCGGCTAAAAAACATAATTATAAAATTGAAATTAGTAGTAAACATTTAAATAGTCATGTTTTTATTGAAAATGAAGTGTTCTTACCTTTTTACTTTCATACCCGTTTGCTCTGTATTATTGAAAAAACGACTAAATTACGGTTACAGAACAGAAATGATTACTTCTAGACTCAAACTTGGGCTTCCGGTCGGTGCCAACAACAAAACATGAGTCAGGTTTGAATTTCCCTCCTAAACATGTCGTGTGGCGGTGGCTCAAACCGCTAATAAAAGGCGCTTAGGATTTCCTACGAGTATGATATCCTAAACTGTTTTATGAATAGTCCTATCATACGGCGTAGGATGTCATACTCGTAGGATATCCTACGGCCAAATAGGACGTCCTAAGCGTCTTAGGTTGTCCTAAGCTTAGGATATTTTTATGAATACGGGCCCTGAAGTTGTGAAACGTGCCAAAACACCGGCACAGTTGGTGTAGTGGCTTAGACCGCAAAGCCACTGTGCGCGAAGTCGTCTGCATCCTCTCGGCACGGCAAGTTTCTTGCCGCAAAGAGTTGGTCGTCGGCGCAAAGCTCCACCCAGGCCACCGAAAGCTGGTGACAGCGAGTAGATAAAATGGGAACTGACTAGATCTGCCGTTGCACCGAAGCCGCTCCAAAAGCATGCCACGTTGGAGGAGAAGATCAACGACGTCAGTAGTTGTCCATGGAAACCGACTAGGCCTGGGGGCCTCTCTCACACTAGGGGCGCACCAAGCGGACGTTGGGAGCCGACATCACTATGACGTCAACGCGCCAGGCACTCTCTTAGTACCTGGCGCCCAACAGCATGGCTGGCTATAGTACCTGGCAGTGATGGAAGGGAAACGTCCGAGATGACGAACCACGGGGTCGCGAAATGGACCGCATAGGTCTGATCGTAGCTCACACATCGGAGCGGACATCGAAGAGTGAAAACTGAATAAACGTTCATGGGCCTATTTACGGAAAAACCCGGCACGTATTTGTATTCCGGAACATAATATGTTATATTTTAGTTTTAATCGTCCAAACAAAGTATGGATTGGTGGTTCGCAACAAATATGATTTTACTGGTAGCCGCAGTGATATCTGTGCCAGTCTACAGCCTTCTGCTCTTAGCTATTGTCAAGTACCGAAAACACTCACCTTTCGACTGTGCTTTCTTTAGAATCTGCTTTGTGTTGGGTAAGTGTTGCAACCACTCTTGTCTAGTCCCACCGTTAATTGTTCATTGTATCAACGTCCAAGTGCCGGCACAGTTGGTGTAGTGGTTTATAGGCCGCAAAGCCCTCGCACTGGCCCAGCTCGCTAACCCTTTGCAATATACAGGGTGCGTCAAAAAAAAACAACCCAGCAGATTTTTTGCTGTAGCAACCGCAAATCTCAACCGATTTGAATGAATCCTGCTTTAAATGAAAGATAAATATATTCTTCAACGACTGGTGTAGCTTTTATTAAGATGCGTTGCTTAGTTCCTGAGATAATTGCTTTCAAATTCAAAACAGAGATTTTGGCAGTGCACAACAGAGGTTAAAACAACCCAGCAGATTTTCCACTGTAGCAGCCGTAAATCTCAACCGATTTCAGTGAGTCCTATTTTATATGAAAGATAAATTAATTCCTGAAAGTTTGGTGAAGATATGATGCTTGGTTCCTGAGATATTTGCACTCAAAGTCAAAACAGATTTTGGCTATGAACAAGAGCGATTTTTATTATTCTGTTGCACTTCATAATAAAACCGATTCCTACTGCTCAGGGCTAACGTAACGAGGTTTTTCTAGTGCCACACATGCTTGGTTACTTCATTTGTAAAAGTCTTGTTGCCCCTCAGCAGTAGGAAACCGTTTTGTTGTGAAGTGCAACGGAATCGCTCTTGTTCACTGCCAAAATCTCTGTTTTGAGTTTGAAGGAAAATATCTCAGGAACTAAGCATCGTATCTTAAGAGTCGTTCTCTGAACCGATCGAGTTTCAGTATTCAGACCCCAAAATTGAAAGTTTGAGCTAGAGAGCTGTAAGTTGGCACACTAATACATACTTATGAGTTATCTTTCAGCTGCAAAGGATTAGTGGATCTGACGCTCCTGTCCTGAGATATAGCCTTCCGAAAATCGGTCTGCTTAACTATGGGACCAAAATTTCAAACTCGAATTTCTCGCTTCATACTCGGAATTCGGACCTAAAAATTGGGGGTTTTAGAGTACTTTTAGACTGCTTTAAGAAACTTTCGTCAAATTTTCGTTTTCAGAAAAAAAAATTTTTTTCGCCCCCTTTGCGCCCCCCTAGCTCGTCTGGAACCCCCCCTACCCAGTTTTTTTTATTTCAGAAAAATGTTGCGCTATCAATTACCTACCGTTTGGTGTGAAGCATTGTTTGCTCAGACCCGAAAAACGTGAGAAAATTGAGGTCAAACATGTCCCGGTCGCAAAATTTTCGCACTTTTCTCAGGTCAAATATTTCCAAGTCCGGTTTTCCACCTACTAGTACGAATTCGGACTTAAAAATTGGGGGTTTTAGAGTACTTTTGGACTGCTTTAAGAAACTTTTCTCAAATTTTCGTTTTCAGAAAAAAAATTTTTTTTCGCCCCTTTGCGCCCCCCCTAGCTCGTCTGAACCCCCCTACCCAGTTTTTTATTTCAGAAAAATGTTGCGCTATCAATTACCTACCGTTTGGTGTGAAGCATTGTTTGCTCAGACCCGAAAAACGTGAGAAAATTGAGGTCAAACATGTCCCGGTCGCAAAATTTTCGCACTTTTCTCAGGTCAAATATTTCCAAGTCCGGTTTTCCACCTACTAGTACGAATTCGGACTTAAAAATTGGGGGTTTTAGAGTACTTTTGGACTGCTTTAAGAAACTTTTCTCAAAGTTTCGTTTTCAGAAAAAAAATTTTTTTTCGCCCCCTTTGCGCCCCCTAGCTCGTCTGGAACCCCCCCTACCCAGTTTTTTTTATTTCAGAAAAATGTTGCGCTATCAATTACGTACCGTTTGGTGTGAAGCATTGTTTGCTCAGACCCGAAAAGCGTGAGAAAATTGAGGTCAAACATGTCCCGGTCGCAAAATTTTCGCACTTTTCTCAGGTCAAATATTTCCAAGTCCGGTTTTCCACCTACTAGTACGAATTTGGACTTAAAAATTGGGGGTTTTAGAGTACCTTTAGACTGCTTTAAGAAACTTTTCTCAAATTTACGTTTTCAGAAAAAAAAATTTTTTTTCGCCCCCTTTGCGCCCCCCTAGCTCGTCTGGAACCCCCAACCCCGTTTTGGCGGTTCCAGACGAGCTAGTGGGGCGCAAAGGGGGCGAAAAAATTTTTTTTTCTGAAAACGAAAATTTGACAAAAGTTTCTTAAAGCAGTCTAAAAGTACTCTAAAACCCCCAATTTTTAGGTCCGAATTCCTACTAGTAGGTGGAAAACCAAGACTTGGAAATATTTGACCTGAGAAAAGTGCGAAAATTTTGCGACCGGGACATGTTTGACCTCAATTTTCTCACGTTTTTCGGGTCTGAGCAAACAATGCTTCACACCAAACGGTAGGTAATTGATAGCGCAACATTTTTCTGAAATAAAAAAAACTGGGTTGGGGGGGTTCCAGACGAGCTAGGAGGGCGCAAAGGGGGCGAAAAAAAAATTTTTTTTTGAAAACGAAAATTTGACAAAAATTTCTTAAAGCAGTCTAAAAGTACTCTAAAACCCCAAATTTTTAAGTCCGAATTCGTACTAGTAGGTGGAAAACCGGACTTGGAAATATTTGACCTGAGAAAAGTGCGAAAATTTTGCGACCGGGACATGTTTGATCTCAATTTTCTCACGTTTTTCGGGTCTGAGCAAACAATGCTTCACACCAAACGGTAGGTAATTGATAGCGCAACATTTTTCTGAAATAAAAAAAACTGGGTAGGGGGGGTTCCAGACGAGCTAGGGGGCGCAAAGGGGGCGAAAAAAAAATTTTTTTCTGAAAACGAAAATTTGACGAAAGTTTCTTAAAGCAGTCTAAAAGTACTCTAAAACCCCCAATTTTTAGGTCCGAATTCCGAGTATGAAGCGAGAAATTCGAGTTTGAAATTTTGGTCCCATAGTTAAGCAGACCGATTTTCGGAAGGCTATATCTCAGGACAGGAGCGTCAGATCCATTAATCCTTTGCAGCTGAAAGATAACTCATAAGTATCTATTAGTGTACCAACTTACAGCTCTCTAGCTCAAAGTTTCAATTTTGGGTCTGAATAGGGCAAAGGACCAAAACGCGATCTGACCAGAGAACGACTCTTAATAGGGCCTTCGCCAGTCTTTCAAGAATTTATTTATCTTTCATTTAAAGCAGGATTCATTCAAATCGGTTGAGATTTGCGGTTGCTACAGCAAAAACTCTGCTGGGTTGTTTTTTTTTTTGACACACCCTGTACGTACCAACGCCATAGGGAGGTGGCCAACCTATCGGAAAGCAAAGAAATGAATGAATGTTTCAGACACCTTGGAAACACCTTTTCATCCAGTCACAAACTCAAAATTTGTTGTTTTAGATGTTCAGGAACGCTTTCAGTTGAAATACAGGGTCCGCCAAAAAAACAACCCAGCAGATTTTTCGCTGTAGCAACCGCAAATCTCAACCGATTTGAATGAATCCTTTTTAAATGAAAGGTAAATAAATCCTTAAAAGATTGCTGAAATTATCATTAATGTACTCTGCTTAGTTCCTAAGATATTAGCTCTCAAAATCAAAACAGTGATTTTGGCAGTGAACAAGTGGGATTTTTTATTATGCTGCACTTCGTAATAAAACGGATTCCTGCTACTGCTAAGAGCTATTGGAGGCTTTACTGGTGACACAGAAACTCGGTTTACTTCAACACTAAAGAATCATTAGCCCCAGCAGTAGGAATCTGCTATAACCCTCTCGCGCAGGGCCGTCAAATGTCCGATGAGCCAATTCGAATTGTTGGCCGGGAAAATGCGTGATGAACCCGTGCGAAGCTGAAAAAATTTGTCCGATGAAAACGCTGCGTGATGGAAAGAGTCATCACGCAGGTGCGTGATGAGGTTTTTCATCACGCATTTTTTTACTGGCCGCCACTTTAAATACCAGCTAATGCGCAACGCTGTAGCATACAGCCGACACAAAGTACGTGATGAAAATGAGTTATGGCTGCGCTGGCCGCATAACGCAAATGCGAAGCTGATCGAGGTGTAAATTTTGCGAAGCTGATCAGCTTTGCGTGATGAAAAATTGTCGGTCGGTCTGCCCGTAAGAGTTATTATGAAATGCAACGGAATCGCTCTTCTTCTTTGGCAAAATCTGTTATGATGTAGAGGGCAAATATCTCAAGAACTAAAATGTGAATCTCAATAACAATTGCACCAATCTTTGAAGAATTTACCAGTCTTTCATTTAAAAAAGGATTTATTCAAATCGGTTGAGATTCATGGTTGCAAAAGTAAAAAATCTGCTGGGTTGTTCTTTATCACTCTTGTTCATTGCCGAAATCTCTGTTTTGACTTTGAGGACAATTATCTCAGGAACCAAGCAAGCTACCTTAACAAACGTTACATCAATCGTTCAAGAATTTATTTATCTATCATTTAAAAAAGGATTCATTCAAATCGGTTGAGATTTGCGGTTGCTACAGCAAAAACTCTACTGGGTTGTATTTTTTGACGGACCCTGCAGTTCAAAAAGTAACTGTCACTAAACGAAGATAATCTGAAAACAACCTATCAGAAAGCCGGACTGAACGTATCGGAAACTGAGGTCGTGAACGTGGGAAAGCCAGAAACTTTCCGATGCGTTGAAAACACGGTCATTTTCAAAAGGATAACGAGACTTGGAATATGTGAATGAGATTCCAGGCATCCATGACATAGTAGGCATGCTACGCACTTGGGTTCTCGTGCGAATGCCACAGTTCAGCTGGATGTACATGGATGAACTGGTGAAACGGTACAACAGACCACTGGCCAAGCTTGCATACATGATGTCTGTCTACCTTTCCTATACCCAGTACAACCTGGTAGTTCTCATTGCCGCAAATCGGTACACCGCCGTACTCAAGCCACTCAAACACGGAAAGGTCAGTTTACAAACAGCTACTTTTATACGAGAGTGGTTCCATGGGCGCCGTATGGCCAAGTAAGAGCCCCTTTTCATTGGCTCGCTGTAGTGTTGTTACAATACCAAAATTTCCGTTTGACTATGACTATGACTACATTCCGTTTGAGTACAATACCAGAGTAGTCAAATTTGACTATATCGTAGTCAAACCGTTTGACTTCTATGACCACCGGTTTGACTACTTTGACTACTTTTTGAAACAGAGCCAAATCGACATTTTCGGGGATTTATCATGTTTCAGTACCAGACATCAGCCTGAAATGGGTGTTATTCCATCAATAAATCATTCACTTTGAAATAAACAGTGGTTGGGCGCAATTTTCCATACAAAACATACGGCAGAATTTTCCCTTCCCTCCAAAATTTTCATCGTAAACCAAAAACAGCATGCTGTGCAAAAAAAGTTGTAAAATAGAATAAAAAGCCCTTTGTGTTTTAAAGCCACTTCTTGACGTTTCTTCAACCAAAAAGTGTACATATTCTACTGTATGTCACGATTTTAATCTTGGACCTGTGGGACTTGAATCAGGTAGAGATTTACTGACTGATGCTTAATAATTTCAGAATTTTACAGAATAAAGTGTTTGGTGTTCTACAGTGCTAAAAAATGTATCAAATTTGTCAAATATTTTGTTGCGAACAGCGAAAAGTGGTAAAACACACCTAAAAACCTTGCTTCTTATAACAAAACGTAGTCATAGTCAAACGGTTTGACTACCTACCAGGTCTTCGTTTGACTAGGTACGTATTTATGGTAACGAAGGTACTTTGACTACCTGTCCGTTTGACTGCGATATCACTAAAGTATTAACTATGACTTTGACTTTGACTAGTAGTCATAACAACCATAGCTCGCTGAAATTCCTATACAAAGGATGTTTGAAACCGAAGTACTTCTTAGCTGAAGACTGGTTAAACGGCAAAATTTGGACTAGATCCGGTGAAGGGTTCGAGAGATACGTGTATGTAGCAGGGATGTGAGGTGTGTTTTTTGCGGTCTTTTTTCTGAAAATAACCGTTTTTTCCTAAGGTCGGAAAAAACATAAATCGCGGAAAGAACTGAACTAAAAATAGCTAATTTATGTCAATGTTTAGTTAAAAAATGGACGTTTGCGATGTATAATAGACCAGGGACTGACTCAAAACTCTCAGAAAACAACGTAAAAGACCAAATTTGGCAATCTAAATAGTAATGCAACCGGGAGCGGAATACCGGGATTGGGGACAACCGGGAAATGAGAATACCGGGAAAAACGGGGAAATACCGGGATTACCGGGAATATCGGGAAATCTATCAAAACGCATGCAGCATGATAAAACATAAATGTTTTCAACATCCGGTTTAGCTATTGATCCCACTTATAGTCGGTTTTCTCAAGGTTTTCTCTTCTCTCATAACGGGCTAAACTTCAGTACACTGTGAGATCAGATTTATGTTGAATGGGTTAGTGAGTTGGTTAGGCAGGCACCAGGCAGCTCGATGTCAGTTGGATCAAAAGAGTTGTGTAAGAATAGCCAATCAATGAGTGGCTTTTGTCAATTGAAGGCCTTTATAAAGTTGGAAGCTTAGAACATAAAGTTTACGGCCTAAACCAATATAAAAATATTTGGAACAAAACGAAAAGCTGCAAAACATGGCTGTTCGCTCAAATTGAACAAGTATCAGTCATTTGAAAACATATTCAAAGTTATGCGTGCCGCTGGTACTGAGTGACACAACAGAGTTGGGTATACAATAGATGTCACTGAAACACACAGTATCTGCAAAAAACTGTCAATACTGCCATAAAATATATTTTCCGGTATTCCCGGTATTACAGAATGTGTGAATGGGGATTAGAAAGCGGGAGTGAAAATACCGGGAATTCCCGGTTCTTCGGGACTAACGTGGGCACATGCCCACTTCATTTGTATATGTATATGTATATGTATATCCAAAACATTTGTATATATATACAAATTTGTATATGTATATTTGGATATACAAACCCACACTATCGGGAACAACCGGGATCCCGGTTGCATCACTAAATCTGAAACAATATGTACAGTATATGTATACTATGTATTCGAAAATTCAATATTTTGGCACTACTGTGGATCAGGCATACCTGTACCTGATTATCAGGTAGATTTGCAATACCCACCTGATACCTACCTGATACCTGATCGGGTACTTTTGAACTGTACCTACCTGATTTTGGGTATTTTTGGACTGAAACAGGTACAGATATCAGGTACCTTTTCATTTTCAAAAATAGCATCAAAAGACCAATTTGTTGATCAAAAAGCGTTTAGAACAGCTAACTCTTGAAATTTTTTTCGTTCTCATTGTGCAGTAGTACTCCGGACCACTTCTGACTCCTAAAAACTGTTAATTCCCGTTAAATATACACTCAGAACGCTTTTAAAAACCGCTTTTGGAGGCTAACTTTTGAAAAATTTCATGCCCAACCATGGATCCTCAAAAATTCACCTTTTTAGCTAAGCGACTAAGTGGAGGCGAAAACACATAAATTTATAAGAAACCTTACCAAGACCGGTGAAAATCAACAAAAGCTAAAATGGATCTGGAAAGCGATTCCAAATCCCTGAGATAATTTTGAGAGCAGGTTTTTCTGCGTTTTGTGCAAGATATAATGAAAAAATTCACATTTATAAATGACTGTTTTTGTAATGAAGAATTCCTAAAATGACGACCAAACTACTTTCAGCTGCCTTTGGAGCCCAAGTTGGTCTTTTGAGCGATTTTTTGGCCAAAATCCAGATTTTAACTTTTTTCGGCAAAATACCTGATACCTAATACCTGATACCTGTATTTTTGAGAATACCTACCTGTACCTGATACCTGACATTAGGTACTTTCTCAATACCTGCCCACCATATTTGGCACCAGTGTAGTGTATACTGTGTACCGCGGGCTAATGCATCGTTTATTTTCAGTTATGGGATAACAAATTTACACACAGATTTCTGGTTTTCTGTGTGCTCTACGCAGTAGTGGCGACCTCACCTCAACTCTTTACTGGTCACACGTACGTTTTCGACAATATTACTGGACACCCTTATGGAGGCACAGTGATGGAGGATGGAACTTTGCTAGTACGTACTGAAAGGGTTTATTTTCGGGTGGCTAGTGAAACACAACAAACTCACACAACACAATCACTCAAAGGCGACTACACAACGGGAACACACTCAAACAATCACACAAAACACTCAATCTCTTCAGTACGTAGGAGCCATCAAAAACCTACCCAGCAGATTTTTCACGGTAGCATAGCAACCATAAATAAATCTCAACCGATTTCAACGAAAAGACAGATAAATTCTCAAAAGACTGGTGAAATTTTTATTACTGTAACGATGCTTTACTGGGCTCCTCCCCAACGTATAGTACAAACCACTGAATACCGGAGATTTCCGCTTATAAGACCACCATAGTTAGAAGACCATGGTCTTTAAATAGGTTTTTGTTTCCAGTTATAAGACCATGGTCTTCTAATAGATGTGGTCAGAAAACTTGGTTCATAGACACCCATTTTCCAGTTAAAAGACCATGGTCTTAGTTTAATTGACCGATTTTAGCACACTATTAACTGTTCTTAAAATGAACAAAAGCTGTCTATCCTGAGAAAATAAAGGCAGAAGTACATAATATAGATAAAACAATATTCTGATTTTTGTTTTGAGCGCAATACAGTACCTGCTATGCTTCAGCACAACCTTTCTTTTTGTAATTTCAAGTAAAGTTTTACAAGTCAAGCGTAAACTGGTCAGGCATGTCTGGGACAGCCATCTATAGGTGAGAAACAAATTCAACTATTGGCCAAAAATCCTTTTTTGCAGTGAAATAACATTTTCCAGTTATAAGACCAGGGCCTTCAAAAGGGCGCCAAAAAGTGACCCTAAATTTGGGCATTTTCCAGTTATAAGACCAGGTCTTATAAGTGGAAAACTCCGGTAGTGTTATTTTTCTAGTGGATATTTATTTTACTATTTACTAAATTTACTACAAATTCAGCCGTTCAATTTAATTTTAATTTTTGTTTTACTACCAACCAGGCAGCTCCGATTTTATTAGTTTTTGTTTTACTAATAACTTTAGTCATTTTGCTACTATTTTACTATGATTTTACTAGTCATAAGGTCCAAATTTCCATCAGTAATGCCAAGGTCTTATAACTGACTGTTGTTGGTGCCAAATACTTGCTGAATTTGATCATGATGTGAGGTTTTCCAGAACTTTAGAGACAAATGTGTAAAATTTGAGTCACGAAACTGCACTCACACATCTTTTAGTGCAAAATTGATCAACATCTTTTCTGAAATTCACCAAAAACTAGTAAAATAGTAGTAAAATTTCTATTTTACTATTGACCCCGTTCGGTAATTTAATTTTGTTTTTACTTTACTATTGGCTCATAATTTTACTTTTTACTATTATTTTACTACTACTAAAATAGCACTAGTATTATTAATTTTTGTTTTACTATACTATAGTTTCAGGTAGTTTATTTCCTCTACTTGACGTTCCACTTCTACGTGGCTTCTGTAGTGACCACAATTTTATACCTACTCATCTTTATCGACCGATTCAGAGCTGCCAAGCGACAGGAGTGGAAGAAGCAGGCAGAAAAGAACAAAAACGTACCTACACTAAAGTATGCCATTGTGGGCTTTGTCTTGTATCTGTGCATGGTCGGTGCTTGCGTGTACATTTTCCTGGTTTTGACTGTCGGACAAACCGGCTATGTGTATCGGTTTTACTGGGTCTTGCACGACATCTTCAGCTGGATCAACTTGTGGCTGTTGCTGGCTGTCAGCGGTAAGATTAGAAAGCGCATCGCTCAAGTCATCTGTTGTGTTGACTCGAGAGATATTGCTAGAAAACGACTGGACACTGGTAAGCGTAGACCTGTCAGAAAGTATATCAAGCATGTGCCGCATGTTGCTGTAGATCATATGTACATGTAGTTAGGAGTGGGGGTCTTGCCCGCCCAGGCCCGATTTTCGCAATTTTCGGTAAACCCCCAGCCGGATTCTGTTTCAAAGTCTCTAAATGGGGCTTCAGGAAAGCATTTGAGCTCTATTTTATCGGATAAAATAATGTTTTTGTAAGTTCTAAAGCAAAAATGCGGTTTTTCGCACGTTTCGAATCAAAAATAGTTTTTTTTGCTTTTATGTGCATTTTAAAGCAAAAATATGGTAACAGGGGGGTCTGGGGGTCTACCCCCCCACCCGACTTAGGTCAGACCCTTCGGATCGTAACCACGAGACGATTTTTTTGCCATTTTTTTACATTTTTAGACCTAAAAATTGTGAAAATCGCCTGTAAAACGCACTTTTTAGCTGTATTTCAGCAGAAACTAGCAATTTTTGACGCTTTATAGCCGAAAAATTGCGATATTTAAGCGTTTTTAGTGACCTCCGGCCAGCGCCAGACCCAGGGGTCTTATAGGTGAAAAACTCCGGTACAGTGCAGTAGTACCAAACCAACACCATACCATAAACAGCACTATACAGTAGTATTGGTTTAGGTGGAAAGAAAAAAATTAATGCAGTGGTGGCATGTAAGATGGGTAGGATTATTGAACGGTCTAGCCGTCTCTTTGATTCAGCCTGCACGTTTTTTTGGTTTTTTGGAACTTTGTAATAGTACTGTGTCTGTGTTGTGAGTGAATGTTTCTTTCTGAATAAATTGATTTGTTTGGACTGAAGAATCTTTATTCGACGAACGTATATGTAAGCAGTACAATAAATCGTTGAACAGATTTTCTTAATTGAATAGTTTGATCTCCTGACAAAAAAGCAAGAAACAATGGAAAGAACTAGTAAATCGTAGACACCAAACGACCGCACTTAAAGTGAATAACAAAAAGGCTGCAGATATCAGAATCACCTGCCCTTGGACCTTCGATCTCTCTCTGTCTTTAGTGGCAGTAGCAGTAGAAGTTGAGACAGTGGTAGTCTTGGTCATAGTGGTGACTGGCCCCAGACCCAGATCATTGGCAGAGGAGGCTGTGGTGCTGGAAGTGTGAGGCGTGCTTTTGGTGGTAGTGGTAGGAGTAGTTGTAGAAGTTGTTGTTGTAGGTTTTATGGGGTCAAAGAGAGTCGAAAAAAATTTTTTTTCAAAATTTGTAAATCTAAGTAGTGCATTTGAGAGACATTCAGGCAACTAATGGTATGGTATGGTATGTTTTACTGCATTATTTAAAACACCCGACACCACTTAAAGCAGCCACTGGGTAAAGCAGTCAAAATAAGAACAGTCATATAAAACAGGACAAAGATAAAATTTGGCACAAATTACTAAAAGGCGCAGAGTCTAAGTAGCGAGTGAAGGCGTTGAGTCCGAGCTGAGGGGCGATTGGTTCGAGTGAGTTCCAGATCCGTGTGGCAGTGGGGTAAAACGTTGCACCCGTGGCAGCGCCTAGAAAACGGGCCGGCTCGACGTGGTGGGAGTGGTTTAACCGCACACTGCATCTATTTTCTGTTTGTAAAACAATAGCATTTTCAGGAGCATACTAATAAAAGCCCCAAATATTAATTCGCAACTCGCACTAATTCCCGAGAAAATAAGCTCCAAATTTTTCGTCCCATAGTTAAGGAGCGAAAATTTCCGGAGCGCATTATTCCACTCTGGAGCGTTGAATCGAACTTATCGTTGCAGGTCCAGTATAGCTCATCAGATGCTACCACCACACCAAGTTTGGGCGGAATCGGTGAAAGTCAAAATTTCAACTCTCAATACCAAGGGTCGATCGGCCCAGAGACCGGCTCTTAAGCAGCTTAGTGTTGCAGTTGTCTTCAGCATAGCAGCAGCACAGAGTCTCCTTGCTTCTTGCTTGAGCTCGCTTGTAATGCCAAAAGCACGTGTCTTTCCACCTGTAGGTTTATCGGCCAAAATGTGCCACAAAATAGAGCCGAGCCAACATTACCCAATGGATCGTCGGCAAAAATGGTGGGTAAACAAATGGGAAAGCTTTTTTAGATGTATCGGAAAGCTGGTTCAGACCCTTCAGAAACGTGCTCTCAACCAGTTGCCCTCGCCAGTCAAATGAACCCTTTTGACAGACATGAGTGAAAAGTTGGGACAGATTGGAAGATGGGTTTGTGAGATATACGTACTACATGTTTCAATGTGACAACTGAAAATTTGTGTCACTTCATTTCGGACAGGGCTTAACTCATAGCTGCAGAAGGCTAGCAGGCTAGCATTTGGTTAAACCAAACTCTAAACAAATATTAATACCGAATGATCGTGCCAAAAACTTTTGATTCAGTTAAAAATTGGTGGAATGACAGCTATTTGAAGTCATTCAGATAACTTAAAACAAGGCCCTGCGGTCATTTTTTCGGCCAACACTGTATATAAATATTTTACAGCTATGAACAACTAAATATCATTGGTGCGATTTGAAAATTTCACAAATATATCATTCAAATACTTCAGAAAGCTTAGAACCGCAATGGATGGAGAACCCGACTTATCGATCGATTTTCTTTGGTGTCGTAGCTGAACTTTCGAAATCCACAATCCCCTTGATCCACTGACATTTTGGCCAAACGAGGCAATCGGGTTCTGTCTAAAACTGAAAAACTTGGCTCAACGTGCAACTGAAATTACAGTACCCTCTTCTGAAGCCTTTCGATACACGGTTGGTTTGCGATAATCACCCACACCAGCCACCAGCAAATTATGCTGCAAAATCACTTGTTTCTCAATGTTGGCCAATTTCCGCAAATTCAAACTGTCAGAATGATCTGTGGCCGTTGTTTTCGACAGATTTTCCACCAGACAGGCACTGGTGTTGGGGGCCGTTCATAAACGACGTCGTTCCAGAGGGGGGGAGGGGGGGTCGGCTGAAATGCGACGATAGACGACGCACCAGGAGGGGGAGGGGGTTAGCAAAAAACGACGTCGCTTTTTTCGGAATTTTAGGGTACTTCAATTACATTATTTTCGATTTATGCACATTCTATCAAACGTTTCTCCATACAGAAAAGCTTCCCAGAGTGGTTGTAGGGATTTACTCTATTGATTGTGCAGTATGGTAACAAGAAAACGTCACAGTACTCTATGTACTGCCGTTTTATTGGGGGGGGGGTAAACCGAAAACGACGTCGCCGTAGGGGGGGGGGGTCCCCAAGAAACGACGCAAGGCGATTTTGGGGGGAGGGGGGGTCCGAAAAATCGGGATTTTGGAACGACGTCGTTTATGAACGGCCCCTTGGCCCGCTGTAACGGTCGTTTCAGAATCTTGCTCACTGACATCTGGATCAGAAATCAACTTCGATATACGATAGTGAACTGCCGTGAAATGCGCCAACGATGAAATTTATAGACCAAATTGCGCAAGCAAGCAGCAGGTGAAATCTTGTTTTGATCATCAATTGATCCTAAAGGAGGTGGGCGCGGTCATGCGGTATCCATACATACGTGACTGCGTCATGAAACGATAACAGCAGCTGATAACATTAAGGAGGAAGGCCCTTCTTGTGTCTCTTCCTGCTCTATAGCAGTTGGCTACTCCTAGTCCGAAATAACAAAAAGTTACAACAAAAACAGCAACAACAACCTTCCATAGGGTCTCGGACAGATTTCGAAAACTATAGTCCATTTCAAAAAGATTGGCTCTGAGCAAAAATGCTCGATTTTCTCAAAAACTTTCGTTGGACCCCTATAGTATTTTATATCAAACGATAGCAAATTAGCAGGTCTACAATATGCGCACTACGTTTTTAAGTTATCCGGCGATTCAGAGGCAGTTTTGACTGAGAAACTGCTTGGGCTTAAAATCAACTTTATATAAAAACGTCAAATACAGAAAAGGACTTTACTTTCACATTCCTGAGTGGCTCTGGCTCACGAGTCTGCTCATATACTGGGTCCGCCAACAAAAAACAACCCAGCAGATCCTAAGAACTGTTTATTTATATATTTATTCACTCTTAGTGTTCGGCGCGGAAAACCAGCACAAGTTAGAATTTTTGCGCTGAACTTGCATATGAAGCCAGTTGTCTAATTTTAAATCTTGCTGAGATTTTGAGCCGAATCGAACAATAACTGAACGAGTTAAAAAAAGGGTGGTCATTTTTTCTATGCTTTATTCATCTATTCCTAAAATATCAACAAATATGATGCACAATTAGCAGTATCAGTTGCACAGCAGCTCCTAAAGCTCTGGCCGAATTAGTTGGCGTGACACTTGTTGTTGTTGTGCTGTGCAAATTATCACTCAAACACTTATCATAAGCATCGTACTCAATAAACTCTATAGCACATAACTGAGCTACTTTGCAGTTGTGATCGCAGGGAGTACCGTTGTCGTACGAGGCTGTGTTCAGCTGCAAATACTGCGCAAACAAGTTTTCCTCTGATTTCAGTCTGTTAACCACTGTTTGTAGCTGCTCTACACTGATCGGAGCACTCAGATTGTAAACTTCGGTAAAGTTGTACTCAAATTTCCAAACTGACTCCTGCTTTTCATTCGATTTCGCCAGATCCATGTAGTATGTACTGGAATTTACAATGTCTCAAAGTTGTTCCGAGAAATATAAACAAAATAACCTTATTTCCAACAGTTCTAAGGTATCCTTGTCATACAGGATCACCCTAAAGGCTGGGTTATTGGCCCCAACTGTGGTTAGAAAGGAATCCCTCCATGGTGTAACCGAAGGTGTCTGTAGAAAGTAATGGTTGACAGTTTTCTTGTCTGGCCCGTAAACCAGTCTGAAACTGTCTTTATGGGTGTGTCCAAACAGCATCCAACCAATCAGGTGAGAGTGGGTGGAGATAAGTTGTGATAGCCGCTGGTTATAGGTCGGTCGCATCCACTTGAAGCCTTGCGATCGCTCATAAGCTGAAAGAGACGAAATTCTATTACATTCTGATATGTTTTCAACAAACGATCTGGATTACATATTTTGTCAATTTAATAAGTTCTCTTACCTCCAGGGGGTACATGACCAAGGATGTAAACCTTGCCATTGTTGGAATTTGCTGCACGCAAAAGTCTTTCCAGCCATTCGAATTGTCCAGCTGGATCTGAGACATTTTTGAATTTGTACTTATTCAATGGACTGTACAAATTGGTGTTCAAAATTGCCAGTGTGCGCTTCTGCGACAGTTCAATCTTGTAGTAACCAAATTGACGCATGGTTTGCTAAAAACATATGTAACTCTTAGCATGTAGCAGCAGTACAAGAGTCTCTTCTCTTTAAAAGTCAGTTTTAGTGTAGTCAGTGATACGGGGCCTTTATTGTATTTATTATTTAATCGACAATTTTTGAAAACCCTGTTCGATATTTTAACTTATACGTAGTTGTTGTTGTTGATTATTCAAGCTATGTACTCCTACTGCAGAATATGTTTTCAAACCCCAACCCTTCTGCCAATTTTGGTGTTTACATCACATGTACATTCACAAGGAAAACGTCTTTTGAGATACGGTTACTGCGATCTGCTAATGTACAGTTAGAGATCGCATTAACCGTGCCTTGTAATCGCATTAACCGTAGCTTGTCATCGCAGTAACCGTGCCTTGTAACCGCATTAACCGTAGCTTGTCATCGTATTTAACTATCGTAAGACGGTCTGTCTACAAAGATCTCATTAGCACATCGTTAATACGTTAAATGCGTTTAATACGAATCAACCAAAGCCATTCCAGAACGCAGTGCTGACTGTTGTAGCACGGTTAACGTGATCTGCTAATGCGATTGTTGCAGATGATCTGTAAATATACATTAGCAGATCTCATTTAACGCATCATCAGTCAGAGGCGCCGCACCCGCGCCGCATTATCACATCGTTACTACGCTAAATGCGATCTTGTTATGCGATCTGTAACTGTACGTTAACAGATCGCAGTAACCGTATCTCAAAAGACGTTTTCCCTGTGATTATATTGTATGGTATAATTGAACGTTGTAAAGGCTGCACAAGTTAAGCTAGGTTTCGTTGCCGAATTGCAAAAGAAGCGGCGTGCATTTCACTAATTCGACGCGTTGATTATCCGATTTAGATAGAGTGACACTATCTCTCACTTATTTGGAACCGAGGGCTTCTATTCAGCACTGTGATCAGGTTTTAGGCTTCTACTCAGGTTCGGGATGAATGAACCCTAGGATGAAGTTAGACTTAGACTTATTTTTAGATTCAATCTAGTTTAAGTTAATACGGTAGGTTTCCGCTAATGTGTCCCACAATTTCCGAATGTTTTCTCAGAAAATCTGCAAATTGCTACCGTAGTATCTCATGTTTTCGTGTTGAAAAACCCCGACTATGTCAAGCACGGTAGCTGGAAACAAACGATCTACTGTACTAAGAAAATCTAAAAATTTTGCGGAAAACAGAAACCAAGTCGATTCTGAATGGCCCAGGGGTGTGAGGTGTGTTTTTTCCAGTGTTTTTTCCGTTTGTTTCCGAAAAAAACGGTTTTTTCCTAAGGGTCGGAAAAAACATAAATCTCGGAAAAAAACTCAAGCTAAGAATAGCTAAAATATATCATTTTTTTCAGTTAAAAATTGGACTTTTGAGATGCATATCCGCGATTTAGGAAAAAACCGTAAAAAAACTGAAAAAAAACAGGCCGTGGTTTTTTTCGGAAAAATATCCATCCCTGGAATGGCCTGTACCTAGAGACAAATACAATATGAATTAATTGTGCTTAATTAAGAATAGACAGTTCGGCGTATTTCTTTTTTACCTCAGCTTCATCGCCAATCCAATCTTTCCACAAACTGGCTGAGTAGTCGTAAATGGAGTTTGTTTCATCAGGCAGTGCATTGTTTGGCCAAAAGTCGTGATTACCCAACATAGGATAGAACTTTATGTTAGGGAAGCGCTTGTTGAATTCTTCAGCAATTATTTGAAGAGCTTTTATCACTGCTGAAGAAGAAGAGATTTATTTTATAACTTTTTAAACACAATAAACATATAAATGGTTACTTGTTGCATTGTAATCATCTTCCGGAATATGTGCCAGAGAATCTCCAGAATAAATGACAAAGTCGGGCTTAGGTATCACATTCTTCAATTGAGAAAGAGTTGATTCCAGTAAAGTGCGTGGCGAATCACAAGAATAATTTCCAAAATAGCCACTTTGGTTTTGCCAACATGGAACATCTGATTTAGTAAACTTGCCATAATTTTGATCGAAATGTACATCTGTAAAATGGATGAAATGACCAAGATTTTTGGCCTCCGTATAAGCGGAAAGAAAGAAAACAAGTACTATAGCTATGCACATTTTATTATAGGCCGGCAAGCAGCAAGTACTGATCAGCGGCAAGGCAAAAAAGTCTTATCAGTTTCTGCTGCCGTCAGCCGTACAATTACCTCCAAGATGGCGTAATAATATCTTTGTGTAATACTGATAATCAACTATTATTATAATAACAAGCTTACCTTTGTAACAAGTTGAATATGGATCTACATTTCAGACAAATAATGTACAATAGCTTTGCAGTTTTATGCCGAAAACATTCACACTATCACAGAGTTTTAATGACATTATTCAAATCTGCACTAGTCATTCCAAATTTAGACGTTCCTTCCAATGGCTTCAGTTGATGGACCTGTGTTTCCCCGTTCTCTAAAGCCAATGCCTAGAAATTCAAATTTTAATTTCTCGGTTTGATTTACCAACAATTCGTCATAAACAGATGTAACAAAAAAGAAAAATAACTACAATACAAGATGAAATAAGAGAACAAATGTTAGAAACTGCAGAGAAAACCTTTCAAAAGAACAAAAACTACCATTTGAGAAGCAGAGCTATTCTCCATTGATAGATTTACACAAACATCCATTGCATTTTGATCCAACTCTTGTTCAAAAAGAGGTGCTTGATCTTTGAGGGTCCAAGCAGCTAGCTTTTTCCTTCCGTGAATTGAATAAAAGTTGATAGGCGATACAGATGACCATCGAATGCAGGTTGCAGGTCCGTTTTCATTGGCAATCTCATAAGTAGCTATCGGGAATTGATAGCTTACTTGATACAAACGAATGCAACCATCTGATGAGCCCGACTAAAAAAGTCTAAAGATATAAACAAAGTAGAGGAATTCAATACTTTTATTCTTTCCATATCTAAAAAACAAATTACCAATAGAACTGTGGAATCGAACGGATTGAAATCCAAGCTCAAAACATCAGTTGGAGCTTCTAAAATTAGCATAATAGCTTATGCGTACACAATAAAGTACACATGACTTACCCAAGTCACTTTGGAAAGTCTTTGGAGCAGCCGAGCTTTCCTGTCTGGCTAAATGTATGATATATCCGGAATCTGTTCCCATGTAGAAACTGGCCTTCCCGGCTCCTTGCTGAGCCATGCAAAATGACTGCATACGATTTTCTGTGGTGCTGATAAACAAATACAAACACTGTAGAAAACTGCACACTATGTAAAAGAGAGAACAGAAACAATTCTTACCTCGACAACCCTCTTAAGATTGAACCCGTAGCCTCGATTGAAGCAGTTCTGACCAGCTTTAGCTTTCCTCCAGGACTCAATCCCATATCAGACTCTGAGGTGTCCCCTGCGGACAAAATTTCAAGCACCGTCCAAATATGAACAATGCCTCTCTGCTCCAGACTGGCCAACTGGTAGCTGGAAGCTGACTGGTCAGAACTGCTGAAATTTGAATATTACATTCTGACTGACTGACTGACTGACTGACTGACTGACTGACTGACTGACTGACTGACTGACTGACTGACTGACTGACTGACTGACTGACTGACTGACTGACTGACTGACTGACTGACTGACTGACTGACTGACTGACTGACTGACTGACTGACTGACTGACTGACTGACTGACTGACTGACTGACTGACTGACTATATAGCTGGTAGTTTAAAACATAAGCTAAAAGAATAAGAATAAGAGCAACTATATTAATCAGACAAAAAGTATTCATACCCAGAACCACCAATCGTAGCCAAAGCCCTAATTGGAGATAGCAGGTCATTATTTTGTTCCGAAGTCAAGCCATTCACATAAGAAGTGGTGTAGGTAGGGTTTCGAAGTGGGATCTCTTTATTCTTCCAAGGAATAGTCCAATGATGTGATTCTGATTCTGTTAGTTCCCACGCCACTACACTGCCATCTTGCTAAAAGTGCGCCTTGCAACCGCCATAATTTTAATTAACAAACAGTTTGGTATTATTACCAATCCTGCAAAGACCGATATCATCTGGTCTGGGTTAAAGCAGCAACAGTTGGCACCAAGTTCGCAAATCAATAAACTATACACACAATACTTACTGTAATAAAAGAAACATTGACCTTACTAACTTACTGCAAAGGTTCGCTAGTGAGGTTCAGTGACCAAACTGCCAAGACACCTTTTGACACTAACTCATCTAGCAAGGACTGAAAGATTGGAAACTATGTTTAATGTCAAACATTTTTACTTCATTCACATACCTCCTCTACACAAAAGGCAGTCAACAACAATGTTGGCTGGCTAGGACAAAAGGCCACTGATGTCACTTGAGCTTCTAAAACTCTCAGTTTTATATGAATTACATCTTGATTGCAAAACTCACTGTCAGCCAGTTTTCCCAGCGAAAACACTGAATATCCATCGCTAAATTTGGCATCTGTTTTTTGATCTGATGAAAATCCCTCTCCTGTTAACTCTTCAGTCAGCAGATCACAGATAAGCTAAAACAACACAGAGACTGTTTATTTGTTTCTCGGTCGGTCGGTCGGTCGGTCGGTCGGTCGGTCGGTCGGTCGGTCGGTCGGTCGGTCGGTCGGTCGGTCGGTCGGTCGGTCGGTCGGTCGGTCGGTCGGTCGGTCGGTCGGTCGGTCGGTCGGTCGGTCGGTCGGTCGGTCGGTCGGTCGGTTAGTTTGTCACAAATTTGTAGGAAATGAGTTTACCTGTCCCGTATTATCGATAAATCGTTTGAATCGCTCAGAATTGAAAACCTCAGAGTCAAACCGCACTTGATCGTCGTTTTCAAATGTCTGTGCTTTTTTGTCACCTAAATTTTATAGGTTGCGAACAGAGAAATATTAGATATGTGCTAATATTTACTTCCACATCCATAAAAATCAGTGGGTGGGTGTTGCGTCCACTTCGAATCATCATCCACCTCTTCAGTTTGAATTTCCCGCTCAACTCCATCACCAGTTTGCACTTGAACCTACACATCATTATGTAAATAGGTTTACATATGAAAGCACTTTGAAGTATACAACCGTTCAAAGTCATTTATGTTGCATTTATTTTTGTTTATTTGTCGAAAATAAATAAATGAACAAATTAAGTAACATATAATTATATAATTACAGTCATGTCTCGTTAATCCGGACAGGTTGGGACCGCCAATTTTGTCCGGATTAACGAATTTCCGGATTAACGAATCAAAGCTAAAACACTGTTTTTCGGGCCAAAGGCCTAAATGACAGCTTTCTGTTAGATTCTACAGCTGTACCTCCTAATTAAAACCCAAAAACTTATTTCAGCTGATTATAGCTCCTAAAAAGGCAAAAATAACCACATTCTGACTCAACGAAAAGCATAATTCAATTGAAAATTCAGTCCTGAATTGAAAAATTGCGCATGGATTTTGTCCAAATTAACCAAATCCGGATTAACGAATCAGTTTACCATACAAATTTCGAAGTTGGGACCCCAAATCTTCTGTCCGGATTAACGAATCCGGATCCGGATTAACGAGTCATATAACATAGGGGGAAATTGGGACCTGGCCTATTCTTGTCCGGAAGGCGAAAATCCGGATTAACGAGGTCCGGATTAACGAGACATGACTGTATTGTATACGAATACCTGTGTTCTATTTCCTTTGCCAAAAGTCTGAATATAAAATTCGTAGTCTCTGACTGGAGCCATCTCCAATACATTGTAGCCAACAGAATCCATTTCTATCAATTTCTCAAGTTCTTTAAACCGTTTTTGAACTTTTCCCAGTGCTCCTAACTGAATCTCAGGAGCAGTGGCTCTAGTGAAATCGATACGCGATGTTGATGGCCTGCGCTTTAGAGACTAAAATAATCTTTAGTTTACTAATATCTAATTAAATCTAGTAAAGAAATTAAACTTTTCTTACAGTCTACCTTTTCCTGTGTTTTCCGAACATTTTTGGGAGAAGGTACTGTATCGTGGTCTTCATCTTCATGTTCTGAGTCCGATCGGTCATTGAGTACTGTAGAGACTACAGTATTCCGTGAACTTGTTGGTGGTTCAGGTTCGGACTCGCCTTCAGAGTTTACTTTTTCTTCTTCTTTCGCACTTTCCTCAGTTTCTTCTTCTTCATCGTCTTCCTCAAAATCGTCTTCATAATCTTCAAAGTCATCCTAAAAGTCGGTAGCATTCTGTGGCAACACAGTTTCTAGAGAATCCGGTAACAACCTCATAATTATATTCGTCCTCTACATCTGCTGCTTTGTTTTGTTCTTTGATTTCCGCTTTTGGCTCTTCAATAACGGCAGGCGATATTTTGATCCCATTTGGTAATGAGGAGTCGGATTTTTTGGAACTCTTGTCCTTTTTCTCTTTTTTGTCTGTAGTCTTTTCTCTCTTTTCCTTTGATTTCTCTTTTTCGCCCTTTAGTTTTGAAGTTTCTTTGCTTTTCTCCTTTTTCTCGCTGGGTTTTTCTGCCTTTACTTTGCTGGAACTGGAACCTGATTTTGAGTTAGATTTTTCTGAAGGCTTTTTCAACTTTTCTTTGTCGTTTTCCTTTGAATCTGACTTTGTGGCGGAGCTTCTAAACTGCGTTTAGGTTAGGTTTCAATTAATAAACTTGTACTACAATAAAGGTATACGTATGATTACAAAAGTGCCAAGAAAATTAATAGAATTCCAACAGAAATACAACCAAACATTGCATAAACACCTACTTTTTGCTAGCGTTGTTCTTCAACTTGTCATTATCCGCTTTAGCATCAGTTTTTCGATTTTCCTTCTCTTTGCTGTCCTTTGAACTGCTTCTGGCTTTAGAATGATCTCGCTTTTCCTTTGATCCGTCTCTAGTTTTAGAATTTTCCCTAGTCCTCGAATCTTTCTCCTTTGTCTTGCTACTCCTATCCGTCGATTTGTCCTTCCGTTTTTTATCCATCGGCCTTCTTACCTGTCCATAACACTGCCAAGCTTTCACAAACCGGGCCACATTAGAATCTGCGCGTTCTAATTATCTTCGGTTGCTAGGCAACCATTTGTGTTGTATGGGGAGAGTGCGCGGCGGGCGCCGACTCTGTTTTTAAATTGAGCGCTAGAATGCATGCATGGTGTACCGCTGCGCTGATTATAAAAACAGTTTATTACCGTACATGTAACAGGCGGGTCTGGGGGTCTGCCCCCCCACCCGACTTAGGCCAGACCCCCCGGATGGGGACACATCCCCCCCGAGACGATTTCGCCGACCCCCCTCCGGTTTTTCTGGCAACTAAATTTTTGAGCAAATTTTTGCAATTTTTTACAATTTCAGACACAAAAATTGCCAAAATCGCCTGCAAAACAGCACTTTTTAGCTGTATTTCAGCCCAACTTAGCGATTTTTGGCGATTTTTAGCCAAAAAACTGCGATATTTTCGATTTTTGAGCGCTTTTTAGTGCTCAACCCCAACTCCCAAAATTTTGGCTGAGACCCCCCCGGCCGGCGCCAGACCCCTCATCATAACTTTAGTTGGAGTTTTCCGCTATTTTGGAAAAAAACCGAAAAACAAACGGAAAATACTGAAAAACAGGCCGATGTTTTCCTCGGGAAAATATCCATCCCGGCACCCGGGCTCAGCAGGAGTAGGAACAAATGTTTTGTCTAGAATACACTCCCGCTGGATATCATTTGAAAGAGAATTGTGCTGATTCTAAATATGGAATCCGCAAGTTTCTCCCTTCATTTGTTCCAGAGTTGTGAACCGATCCGATACCTGAGATTGTGTCGAAAATTGAGTCTCACAGAAACGGTCGGTAAGGTGACTTCGTCTTTTTATGTCAAATTAAAACTAAAATCCAAAATTTTAGCCAAATCGGTGACAAAAATTTTAGATTTGTCCAAGAGGATACGATACTTCGAAAAACCGGCTCTTATACATAATGATTTTAGAAAGTAGAAAAGTAAGGACTGCAGTTTCAAGCGTTTAGATGGAAATGTCTACTATATATAACCGAAATTTAATTTAAGGTAATGACGTACTTATGTAGTGCTAGCTTAGTGGCTTTGCCTGCGTCGCTCTTCTCTATAAGGCTTTCAGGTTCAGCTATTACGCTCTGCTTGTCTCCTAGCAATTGAGAAAATCGCTTTCCCTAGCGCTTTCCTTTCGCTTGCCGCTTGTTAGGCCGCTTCTCTCCCTGCTACTTAGCTCACACTGAATGTGTTCGATAAAATGCTTTCATTCTAATTTCAGTGACACCACCCTGATTGTAGAATGTTTTCAATACACGTTTTATGCGCGACCAAGAATAAATTTAAAATGTTCTCACAACTGTTGCAGAGGTTTGAAATTAATGATAAAAATGCACGCATGCTTTTCCGAAATGCCTTCTCTAGATTAGGGACAACTGATTTTTAAAATGTTTTCATACTACAACTTGGTATGTACACAGTGTGCTTACTGTTTTAAACCGGTTTACAAAAATCTAGCAATATTAGTGTAGACTAAACCAGATTAACATACCTTCTTTCAGCTTTGCAATGCCTCCAATGCTGGCAGCAGCCCTATTAGCCGTCTGTTTGCCAGCTATGGCGGCCAATCTATTTGTAATCGAGGTTGGATTCTGGAAGAACTACATAATCGGAAACTACCGCATTTTTGTCAGCTTCATAGCTCTTTGCCAACTATTTGCCGCATTTATCCATGGAATCCTAGCTCCCTGGTCCATTCTGTCCGGGCGGGAATTGCCTTGTTTTTTTTTCTACACCATTGGAGTGTTGGTAGGCTTGTGTCACTTTCAGGCAGTCTCTCTGCTAGCCTTTGATAGGTTTATGAAGCTGTTTTACAAGCACGCCCACCATAGGTATTTCACCAAACGATTCTGTTTGTCCATTTGTGTGTTTGGATTCGTTCTCTCTCTTACAATTACCTTCCCTTTGTTCTTGCACACTGTTGACAGACCCCCGGTGCTGTGCAATATTCTCTTTCTCAACCACACCGACTTCAAAGTTAGACTCACTGCTCATTTGGGAGTTTCACTGGTGTTTATGCCTTGTTTTCTGGTCACCACCGGATCTGTGGTTGCTGTCTTCACCAGACTGGGCAAGGCAGCCACTTCGACGGTGTTTATTCATGGACAAATGCTGCAAAATCAACGAAATAAAGAGTTGATTAGAGGCGTAATGTTGCAATACGCCACTACAATACTCTTGACTAGTCCCGGTGCTTTTTACTTTTTGGCCAAGAGTAATTTTGGGTTGGAGGGTAAAGGAAATATAGCGGCCGTGGTAGTGATTTGCTATATTCTTAACTTTACAGTGGATCCGTTTTTAACGATTTTGATTATCAAACCATATAAAGATGCATTTGTTACTACTTGGAGGAGGTTTAGAGTTGGAGCATGTAAAAGAGTTGAAGAGGTCAATGATGTTGAACTGCACACTGTTTCTTGAACTATTTCGTGTTTTCTTTGGTTTGTGGAAATAAAATATTTGAATAAAAACAGTCTCTAAGATTATTAATATAATTATACTCTACAACAAAAAAAGAAATGTGTTTAGAAAACCTGCAAGTCTGTAAGATTGTAAAAGTTGTTAAAACTGTATGTAAGTATAAAATTGTAAAATATAGACCACCATACAGTCAGACATGTAAAATAAATATAAATGCAATATAAATGTCATAAAAGAGAATTGATTTATGAGCATCCAGACAACAACACTATTGCATCTTTTTTGTTTACAACACAAACCAAAAATCACAGTTTCAATTAAACCACTGTACAGCATGCAATCTCGAATTCAAGCTGAGATTAAGATCAATTATAAAAAATGTATGTGTTTTTGAGTTATAGCGGAAGTGTTCTTGGCTAACAACCCTACCATCTAAGGTAACAGATTGTGGAAGTGTATCAACTGAAGCAAGAATCAAATATTTCAGTGGTGGCATGGTGATTGAAGCACAACCTTCATTTGTAGGCATACTAATGAATTTTCCGCCTTTTCTGCTTTTCTGTGCACTGAATTCAATGAAACAGTAGTTTCGGTCGACAATACTGCTTGCTGACTCTCCATCATCCCAAAAGAGATTGTCCTTTGCTTTAGAATACTCATCCCAAGTAACAGTCAAGCCAAATGGCAAACTTCTACTTTCCTTGGTTGTTTCAGCAGGATTCTTCCACCAACTAATTATAGCTCCACCTTTTATATATAGCCCGATAGATTTCTTGCCAATATTCACTATAGACTTTCTCCTGGATGGAAATAGAACTTTGGAATCATTTCTAATAGCATCGTACCAAATTCCTTCGGGGAAGTAGACTAGTCGTTTGGTGGAAAATGGCTCAAGAATCGGTACAATCATTAAACCTTTTCCCCAGAGAAATTGGTCGTGTAGGTTCCAAGTTTGCTCGTCGTTTGGAAATTCAAAGAAAAGTGGACGAACAACGGGAAGACCGAGCTGATTTGCGTGATAGAACTGGGTGTACAGGTAGGGAAGTAGAGCATAACGAAGAGCGAGAACTTCTCTGATTGCTTCTGAAGTGTTCTTTGGCCAAACAGCTGGGTCTTGGTCAAATGAATTTATATCATTGTGGTTGCGACAGTAGGGATAGAACGCTCCTGTCTGCGACCATCTGAAATTTTGACATTTTTTAAAAATTGTTCTACTTTTAAACAAGAACAAACGCAAAATTGTTTATAGTTTTTATACGAAAAGTGAATTTTTTGGAAAGACCTAAATTCTGTAAGTATTCTTCTCATTCATAAACGTTTGATAGCCTCATTGAATAAGTCATCATATTATTTACCTTAGACAAAGTTCCTGTGTTGTATTGGTTCCAAATCCACAAATATCTGTTCCAGTCATAGCAATTCCAAACAAATTGAACTCGAGCATGGAAACCAGTGACTCGTTTAAACTTTGCCAACTTGCAACCTTATCTCCAGTCCAGTGAGCCGTATACTGCCCACTCCCAGGCGAGCTGGATCTGCTTAGAATGAAATGTCTTTTACCTGGAAACACTGCATCCAACGCTTTGTGCGTAATCTCACACTCTTGGTATGCATAGATGTTGTGTTGTGAATAGTGCAGCCCTCCATACTGAACTGAATCCATGCACAAAGTGCCACTAAAGATCGGCGTGTAGGCGGTTGGATTGAATCGGGGATAGTTGAGCAAATTTTTTCGACAGCCTTTGATGGATCCGTCAACAGCATTGGCTGGATCGTTCATGTCTAACCACAGTCCATCGAAGGGAAGTTTTTTACGGAAGCTAGATACTAATGTTGTCCAGTAAGCTAAACTTTTCGGATTGGAAAAATCTGGGAAATATGTTTTGCCTGGCCAGACTGTTCCTTCTAGAGGGCGTTTCGTGCGGCTGTCCTTGATGAAAATGTCCATCTGTAGTCCCAACTCCAAAGGTTTGTAATTCTTAGCTTCACTTGCAATTCCAGGATCAGTTATGAGCACTAACTTACGGCCTGAGCTGTGGATTTTATCCCTGATAAAATTTGGTAGGTTGTTATATCGTGTCTTAGAATAGGTGAAATCTTTGTAAGCATCCATATAGTCAATGTCTATCACTTGAACATCTTGAGGTATGTGTGCTTTTCTGTTCCGATTCCAAACCTACAAACCACAGTATGCAAACTGAAAAAGGCAATACACTGTTCATAGTGACATCATCCATTCAGTCCCACAAACACTGCATGGGCGTCCCTGGGGTCCGAAGGACACCGCACCGCACCGCACCGCACTTCTTTACAAAAACCTAAGTTCACAATAGGGTTGGATATTTTTCCGAATAAAGCTCGGCCTCTTTTTTTTCGTTTTTTTTCCAAAATCGCGGAAAAACTCCAGCTCAAGTTCAGAGTATCCTAATCTGGTTTTATGATTCCTAACGCCTTCTAGCGACTTCTTGAGTCTTTTCAGAACAGAAATACACGTCTTACACAGATATAAATCACAAAAGAGGCATGCACCAGTCCCTGACACGCTCTCTCAATAAACGCTGTATGTAAATTTTCTTACAGCAGATTGCCTTTTAGTTTTAAATTGCCAAATTTGGTCTTTTCTATTGTCTTTCTAACAGTTCTGTGTCAGTCTGGCCTATTATACATCGCAAAAGTGCATTTTTAACTGAAAAATTACATAAATTAGCTATTTTAGCTTGAGTTTTTTCGGCGATTTAGGTTTTTTCCCACCCTTTGGAAAAAATAACTTTTTTTTGAGAAAAAAACGTAAAAAACACCGGAAAAAACACGCCTCACACATCCCTGGTTCACAACACTCAGGCCACTCTTATTGCCAATCGATTAACTTCAAATTTTACTTACCATTTCCAGTTCACTCAAATTTCTGTAACCAAAGCGACTGAGATGAAATCCAAGACTCCAAAAAGGCGGCATAAACGGCCGGCCAATGAGACTGGTGTACTGACTGATGACGTCATCACTGGAAGGACCAATAAAGAAGTAGAAATCCAACTTTCCTCCTATTGTTCTCATCGTGATTAGGTAAGGGTCGGGTTGAAGAAAATAATCCATTGGGTAGGAAGTGTTCAGAAACACACCATAAGACTGGTTTGTTATATCCAAACCCATATAGAAAGGGTGGGAGCTGTAGAGGTTAGTATTTGGTTGTGGGGGGTTGTTGTGGTTGAATAGTTGGTACCGTTTCCAGTTAAAATCGCGTCGTAGTTCCTTGTGCAGTTGATCTCCAATTCCATAAACATTCGAAGTTGCCACTCTGCTGGTTATTTGAACAAACTGGCGTGAAAACGTAAAGCCCGGTAGGTTTGTTGTGTCAAAGAGGATTGTGGAGTGGTTCTTGCGCGAGAGAGCGATCCCGAAAGGAGAGCCATTGATTTCTACTTTATAGTTTCTGGTTTTATGGTTGGTTCTGGCATAACACAGTCTCGGTTTTGTAGTAGTAGGACCTATTTGAATTCTTAGGATATTTTCGTTAACAGGAGTTACGTGTGCTTCGACAGTTTCGTAATCATACCCAAATAAGGAAGGAGTGTTCCGTCTCTTTAGATGGTACACACCAGAGTCCTGTGCGTTTACGTCATAACCAGCCATTTTTCTGGGATCTTCCGCTTCAAATATGCACCAAGGCGTCCCTTTTTTGAATGGCTGCCAAATGCAACCTCGGTTTTGACAGGAAGATGAGGTGGCATTTGGATCTGGATGACAATCGATTCTGATTTCATAACTGTTAGATTGATATTGCAGCAGCAAAAAGGAAATGCATAATATTTTCTGAAAATGACCACTTAACATAGCGCACACAGTTTTACTTGCAGCTAACGTTAAACTAACTATAGCTTTAATGGCTCACCAACGTCTAAGCAGATAAGACAACAGAAATATTGTGTATATGTTACGTATTTTGCAGCTAAATATATTTGTTACCTTTCTAATGTTGAAGGAGAGTTTGAAATTACATACCAACCAGACTGTTGTATACAGGCAAGTTAAGAACTTCCTAAACCAAAATCGAAATTAAAGAGCGATTCCTCCCAGTGTTTTTATATGTCATTACCATACCTCCCTCTAGGGATGTGAGGTGTGTTTTTTGGTGGTTTTCCGTTTTTTTCCTAAGGGTCGGAAAAAACATAAATCGAGGAAAAACGTCAAGCTAAAATAGCTAATTTATGTCAATTTTCTATTAAAATGAATTTTTGCGATGTATAATAGGCCATACTGACTCAAAACTGTTAGAAAAACAACGGAAAATACCAAATTTGGCATGATAAAACAAAAATGCAACCTGCTGTAAGAAATATGCATATAGCGTTTATTGATGGAGCCTGTCAGGCACTGTTGCATGCCTGTTTCGTGATTTATGTCTATGTAACACGTGTTTTTCTGGTCTGAGAAGACTTGAGGACGGCGCTAGAAAGCGTTAGGAATCATAAAACCAGTCTAGGATTGGATACTGAGAAGTTGGGCTTGAGTTTTTTCCGCGATTTGTGAAAAAAAACCGAAAAAAACTGGAAAAAAACAGGCCGAGGTTTTTTCGGAAAAGTATCCATCCTCTACCTCTACTTGAAATTTTACTTGATTCACTTTATCTCCCTGTCAAGGTTTTCTCTTTAAATCGAACGTAACTGGTCAAGCCGGTTTCTGCCAAGATGTGCATTGTCGGAATAAAACGGTACACTGGTCACGCGACTCGTTGACAGTGTCAATTAATCTTTTGACACTAGTTTTATTTTACAATAGATAAAGAGACAGATCAAAGCAACATTCACCAGCCAAGCAAGTTGCATAGTTCAGCACTGCAACGACAAATCTTAGGACTGCGAATGTCGCGTCCAGGTGTGGTTGGGTCCCGGTACTTGCTTGTCAACTCCCTACATACGCCTGTGTGTAGTCGGGAGCCCAATGGGTGGGTTTTACGATTGTAGCAAAAAGCAAAGTTCACTTTTCTGTCTGGGTAACCAGCTTGTCGAAGTACGCCGCTTCCATACAAACAATGATGTCCTATAAAAGTTACGTGTTAAGAACGTTTTTCTAAAAAAAAAACGAGATAAAAATACCAATTAAGCCACGAGTGATTCGTGTTCATAGATGAATTCAGAACAAAGATCAGCTACAAAACCATCTACCTACCTATATGATAAACTTTGAAATGTTTAGCTACCCTTTTTAAACATAATCACTAACTGAAAAATGGCACTTTGAAACTAAAAATCCTAACCAATATCTAGGAATACATAGAAACCAAACCATAATACCATAACAATAGCCATGGTCTTCTTCGAGTGGAGCTACGGCGGGGTTTGCGTTGAAGATCGTCATTCTTTGTTTGCACTTAATCCCCTTAGGCGGTGTAGTAGTTGGTGAGGATTGTGATGATTTCGCAGCCGCGTTGGTGTGGTGGATTATCAGCGTAAAGACGATGGCTGATACAGAAATCAGCAGGTTCATGTTCAAAGTACTGGAGAAGACCGGCAATCTTCTTTACAACCAAACATGAAAGATGAAGTCGCGATCATAAACATTTATCACCAGCAAAAACAAGACGCGGACAAAAAGATTCACAACTGGTTGCTGTGCATTGAAGTCGGTATTTTGCGTCACACAGTGGGCGAAATGGTTGTATTGGCTAGTTTACATAGTTAATTTGTTCAGTTGGTTGGTTGGTTGGTTGGTTGGTTGGTTGGTTGGTTGGTTGGTTGGTTGGTTGGTTGGTTGGTTGGTTGGTTGGTTGGTTGGTTGGTTGGTTGGTTGGTTGGTTGGTTGGTTGGTTGGTTGGTTGGTTGGTTGAATTAGTTGATGCGAATAAAAACATACTCAACCAGTCAAACTTTGTCTTCTCAAGAATAGTAATCCTGTTTTCGTTCAGTTATGCCATATCCACTGTTAAGGAAACGGTTCAATTTCTGCCAATCGATATCCACCGGTTCTTGTACCACTTTCACAATGTAATCTGTGCTTGCATGACGGAACGGTCGTTTTAATCGCAAACTGAAATTTGCGCATCACTAGTCGCGATCAATTTCCAAACCTTCTAGCACTTAGCTTACAGAGAATTGAAAGACGGAAACTTGACAAACATTCCGTTAGCTTCGACTGCAAGATAAAGAAATGATGATTGTATCAACAGTAAAAACAGTGAATTGGCGCGCAGAGTACCCATGCGAGTTAGACTCATAAATCGCTTTGATGAAGCGTGGAGACACCAACTCAATCTTTAAATAAATGAAACCTAATGCGCTAATTGAGTTTGTGTTTGTTGTGCAACTATATACTATATGTTATTAGGATGTGAACTGCTTTAATTCATTTAAGTGCATGATTTATAAAGTAACTAGTAACTTTGAAACAAAACGTTTAGAATAGCACCCAATTCCGTATTTTCAGTTTGAGGTAACTAAATCATTATGTTATATAAAAATGTGCTCTACAATATTTTGTATAACCTGTTGTAATGCCAATTTTGAAGTTAATTATAATAATTTTATGGCTTCTCTCCTAGGGATACTGCTGTATGCCAACGAACCAATCTTAGAATATTGAGTGAATTTCAGATCGATGCTGCAAACTAAAGAAAGAATCTATTTTGTCAATCAGATGGTAAGCAGTCTAGTCTCGTGCAGACAACAAAGACGTTTATTCAAGGCTCCAATCCCGACCACGAGCAATTCAATGTTTGAGAGTGTCACTGTGAAGGAGAGGTTCATTTTCGTCCAGCATCCGACTGAGATGGTAGAAAAACGGGTGTCGTTTGCCTATGCGCAATGCGTACCGTTGGGCTCGCTTGTCCCAATCCGCAGGAGCCGGCCTGAAACAGGTTCTTCTTCCTTTCTCATTTCCTTTCTCCCATAACTGGTTATACTCCCTTTGTCATGAAAGGCTTATACTTGAACCTCTTTGTTCTAAGCCTAAGCCTAAAACTAATAACTCCGTGGGGGCAGTGTTCTAGTGTGATGCTTCTTTCTATGCACTGAGTCACCATTGAGCAAAACAAGTCTGAATTGGGCTTATTTTGCAAGCTACGAGTGAGATGTATGGATATATATTCTCAAAAATCGATACACAGCTGCCCAGTAAACCACTATTATAAATTATTCAGCTCGAGAAGGCCTATTATGTTTCTGTGAGAATTAGGAATATAGCGAGAAAAGCGGGTGCTGGAATTATTCTGGTTACGCACAAAACAGCTGGCAGTAAATAAGCCGAAACCAGTCTGACTAAGCTTAAAATTCTGCAAAACCTAACGGCAGTTTATGTAATCACTACAAAGTATGGTGCAAAGTATGGTTAGAAGAAAACACTGTAAAGAGTGCTGCTCACAAACTACATACGATAGGATAGTTCTGAAATGTAATCATACGTATTAGGGAAACATAACATCGAACACCTCAGTCGTCTTTAAAACAATGCATTTGAAAGCATAACAAAAATTTCAAAACTAATAGACAGAAAATTAATGAGAATGCAAGCAAAATACAGTTATACCAGGAAATAAGGCGACATACGCATAACTATCAAAATTTAATAGAAACCCAATTTGTAAACAAAACGTAATCTGTTGTAAATACAACCGCTACCACAAACAAGACCCACTAGAAATTGAAACAAACAAGTGTAACTAATAGCACAATCCTAAAGAAACGAAGAACACAAGAAATTGGTGATCAGATTCTACATAGCCCAACACAATCAAATGCAAAATACGCAAAGCCACATAACCAAGAAAAGCTAACAAAACAACCAAAAACGTAAAGAAACTAAACACAAAAACCCTCTGCACTATAAAAAAAACGAAAAATAGAAAATACTCAAACAACTAAAGTGCTGAAGAAAACCAAACAGACACAGCCACACAATCGTAAAAGGCAAGGACCATCAAAATGACGCAATCAAACAAACAACTACGAAATTGTGAACTAAAACGCATAACCAAACAGTCTTAAAATGCATAGCAAATAAAAGGTAGACAACTTTCAACCTCAAAACTTTGCCAAATGCCCAAAACCAAGCACAAAAACAAGAAAACACTTACAGTCCATCAGCAACGGCGGCCTCATCCAGATCGGCGGGTCTGGCCAAAGCTTGGCGACTCTCATAGAAAACGGTGAAAAAGAGAGCCAGAGCAAGTAAGTAGGGTCTCATTTTGAGTGTGAACGCGAACGAGCAGGAGCACCCGGTCGGTCGACAACTGTGGTTGATTGAGACAGCTCAAACTTTTGTTTGCTCGCTAGCTGAAACAGCCAATTACTAATGTGTATGTGCGAGGGGCCGACCGACCGACCGGCCGGTAGCGCCTAATTATTTGGCATTGTACACCTCTCAATAGACCATTTAATTGGGCCCCAAACCCCCGCCAAAGAACTGACTACGTCAAACAGCCGCTACGCTAGAAATTCAAATGCCACCTTCGATTTTGTTTACGCGCCTTCCGCTGCTAAAGAAACAAAAAGCAATTTCCTCCCCCTCTCTCTCACTCAATTGTTTATGGAACCAAGCTAACAGGATCAAATCAGGATTGCCAAAAACAAATAGGCGACTTTACGATATTTAAGGAAGTTTGGTCAAAAATAGTTTTTGATAAAAAATGTTTTTGACCCCTTTTGCGACACACCTAGCTCGTCTGAAACACCCTACCTATCTTTTTTATTTCAGAAATGTGGAGCTATACCTTGCCTAGGTTTTGGCTTAAAGCAATCTGGGTTGCCAGCTGGCGATCTTGAGAAATTTGCAATTATAGAGAGCTGGAAATTCCGATTTCGACCTCTTTATTGACAAATTGCTCACGATAGCCAGCGCGTAGACCAGGTTTATGCTACTGTTGGCAAGTACGACGGAACCTGAACTTATTAATAGGTTTTTAACCTTTTTTAAATTCGTGGACTTGAACCTGAACCTATTTTATTTGAACCGGACTTGAGCCTGTCCTGTTTTATTGGACTTACTGAAATAGGTTCAAATTTTAAGTACAATTTTAGCAACATTCGTTAAATTTTCGGTTGGATTGGATAGAAATTTAATGGTTTCATGTTTTTACATCTATTTTTCAAGATGAAAATCTCAGAAGCGAAAGTACTACCCGATAAAAAGTTTGATCTGGACTTTTCACTGCTAGTGGACACGCTTATATGGTTCAGAAAAGCTGCAAACAGTGTAACATTTCGACAATTTTTGTTGATGTCAGTGGACTTGAACCTGACTGAACCTATTGTCCAGGTTTTTTAGAAGATGGACTTGAACTGAAATTTCCATGTTGGACTTGACTCGATCCTGAACGTATTTTTTAACCTCGGACTTTCCAACAGTAGTTTATACGAAAACATAGTCTATGTACAGCTTTCTGAAATAAAAAAGTATAAGAAGCCGGTGATCCGAAGAGGGGGGAGGGACAGAGCAATTTCTAGGGAGGAAGGTTGAGTACTGAAAAATTCACTTTTAATTTAATTAGAATTATAATTTACTTCCCAAATAATTTGCTTGTATTAGTAAATTTCTAAAAAATATAATTAAAATTATAATTATAATTTACTTAGCAACAGTAGACCCTACTTCAACGAAAAATAGACCAAAGTCCCTTTATTTTAGCAAAAATCGGACTTTTTGGCTTACCATCTTTCAAACACCATCAGCCGCCATTAGCCCATCAGGATTTGAAAATTTGCCACCCCTAAGAGGAAATGCCTAGCCCTTGACGATTGCGTCCCAGTAAAAATTAAGAGCGGGGGTCGAAAAATTCGTCCCGGTTCGGTTATAGTCGGTGAGAGGGCAGATCTAGGGATGGGCACGTAAATTAATTTTCGTAACGCGTAACGTAAATTAAGCGCCGATTTTTAATTTACGTTACGCTTAACAATTACCGTAATTAAAAAAATCCGGATACGGAAATTAAACGAATACGAAAATTAAAATTTAGCAATACGCAAATTAATTTCCGTACATGAATTAATTTACGTTCCTAGCGTAAAACAGCTTTTTCTGTTGAATCCTGAGCCCACTGCATTGTTTTGTTGTATTATAGGCATATTTTTGGTTACTACTGAAACTTAAATGCGACTTTTAAGGTTAATTTTTCGAAAATTTTTCGCCCTTGTCGCACAGAAGCCCAATCCCACTCTTCGAACTGCTAAACCGGTTAATTTCGGTCAATTTCACGGTCGAAATATCTTGTAGATACGTTTTTGAAGGCTTGAATTTGTCAATATGTTATCTCCCTGTATATGAAAATAGGCAGAAAAGCCAGGCAGCTATAAATTCATGTGTAGGTGTTGTACTACTGTTGGAAAGTTCAGGGTTGAAAAATAGGTTCAGGTTCAAGTCAAAGCCAACATCGAAATTTCAGCTTCAAGTCCATCTTCTAAAAAACCTGGACAATAGGTTCAGGTTCAAGTCCACCGATATCTCCAAAAACTGTAGATATTTTGCACTGCTTGCAACTTTTCTGAGCTATAAGCCTTTCTACTAGCAGAAAAGCATACATCAGACTTTACAGGGCAGTGTACTTTCGTTTGCTGACAGTTTCAGTTTGAAAATAGGTATAAAAACATGAAATCTTTAAAATTTTGTGCAATCCATCCGAAAATTTTACATAGTTTGCCTAAAAATTGCAGTTGAAATTTGAACCTGTTGAGAAAGTCCAATAAAACGGAACAGGTTCAACTCCGGCTGAAATAAAATAGGTTAAGGTTCAGGTTAAAGTCCACAAATTTCAGGTTAAAAACCAATAGATCCAGGTTCAGTCGGACTTGCCAACAGTATAGTGTACATTTAAAATGCATTCAAACAGAGAAGTGAAGTTACATAGTTTTCTTCACTACTAATCTTATATGTAAGTACTGTCATACGTACGTTTAACCATCAGTGCGGTGTGCGGTAGGTAGACTACAGTCTGTAGTACGTACATAGTTGGCTAGTTGCTGCGCAGTTATAAAACCCTCAGCAGCTACAGTAATTCAGCCAAAAAACATACCCACATTTCATTCCTTCCTTTTGGTGTGAAGTGAAGTTAGATTTCAAAAATACGAATGCAATTCCAATGGAACAAACACAGAATTAAAATTTGCATTGCATACAGTTCATTTTATAATTTTTTCCGCGATATTCGATTGCTACTACCTACTAGCAATTTTTGAAGAAAAACGAAAATTAATTTACGTTTGGCTGGAGTCTTATTCGTTACGACGTTACGGAAATTAATTTACGTAACGCGTTACAGCAAGAAATTGGCCGTTTTAATTTCCGTAACACGTTACGATTACGGAAATTAAAATCTGGTTCAACACAAAAAACGTGTACGTAAATTACCGATTATAATTTACGTTGCCCATCCCTAGGCAGATCTCGGGTACACGCCCGTAACAAAACAAAGCAATCAAATATATAAATAAATTCTGATCGGAATGCTGTAAATTAATCCAAATGTAACACATCAATAAAGCCTTACAGAGTTTCTTTCAGAACAACTAACTGAACGCATATACATACGTACATAGAAGGCGCATTTCAATACACCAGATTTGCTTGCGTATAAGCCATAATTTGTGCAAAGGCAGGAAGCAAGAAAACCAAAATTACGGCCCACCAAATGCAATATAGTAGTGGCTTTTTTAATACTATCTATCTACCTAATTTTGAAGCTAAAAATCCGGCGTCGGCCCTGCAGGGAAGCCACAAATCAACTGAGCCTATATTTTAGCCGTCTCATGTCCTAATGGGGTAGCGGTGTGCAACGTGTCTAAGAAACAGATATTTAGCGCTCAGTGAGGCGCTTCGTGAGAGGAGGCCATTTTTTACTAGCCTCGTTAGTGCTGTCTTCAACTTATAATTACTAGCGCACCCGCCGGGCAAAGACCAATTTTATCTTGGAGCGCGAAATGCAATAAATGTGAAGAATCACTAGAAAAATATAAAATAATCATTTGACCATTGCGGCCGTGCATTCTCCAGAGTCCGCAGTATCGAGTTGGCTCGTTTGCGCAATTCGTATCGCTTGCCCAGCCTAATTAGGGCGGCTTTTGGCGTGGCATCGTGGCTAAAATTTCAGACAATTCAAACAGAAAACCGACAACCAAGCCCACACCTCATAACCGATCTCAAATTTCCCAGCAACCGTTGGTTTAGTTGCTCGAACCTCTTCAGCGCCTGTACGCGTGAATAAAACTCGTCGTGGTAGCAGGTTGCTGTCGCGAACAGTAGCACTACTGAGAGACAGAACATTTTATCGACTGCAGAAAACATTTTAGCCCATTAAATCCCCGCCCTCTCGCTCGCTAGAAATTGCTTCCTAGCCACAGTGCAAATTGCTCATTGATTAATACCTGCAAATTTGATACACCAACCGCCGTCGTTTTGTTTGAAGGAAACTTTGAGCAAATACAACTCGACTACTAGTCATTGGAAAAAAGAGAAAACGACAGATAAAGCATGTACGTCTACGCTAACATCAAACCAAGAAATGTTCCTGCTTCGCAACACAACAAGCATACCGTAGAACTTCTGATAAAAGCGCACGCTCCAATAGTAGCGCCTTTTGCAGACAGCCCAAAAATATAAACGCGCACGCTCTAATAGTAGCGCCCTTCTAATAATAGCGCTCCCACGGGCACTGCTATCAACGCTTTGTACGTGTTTCCAATGTGGAATACTGTCCCTTTGAGACAATTTTATTTGATTGAAGTTGCAAACATTAGTCAGACTAAAACTCATATAAAGATTGTGACAAAAATAACCTGTATTTTCAGAAAAATTAGGTTTTTACAGTTCTTAGGGTAGGGGTTTTTGGTGGGGTTTTTTGAAAATGGTAGGGGGATTTTATCTGGAAAGTAGGGGGATAGGGTCTGAAAAACCTGGCAGCCCTGCTAGCAGTAAAATAACAGTAAAAAGTAAAATTATGAACCAATAGTAAAGTAAAAATTAAATTAAATTGCTAAATGGGGTCAATAGTAAAACAGAAATTTTACTATTATTTTACTAGTTTTTGGTGAATTTCAGGAACAATTTTGATCTCTTTTGCACTAAAAGGTGTGTGGGTGCACTTTCGTGACTCAAGTTTACACATTTGTCTCTAAAGTTCTGGAAAAGCTCGCATCACGATCAAATTCAGCAACTATTTGGCACCAACATCTTGGTATCGTTGATGCGAAATTGGACCTTATGACTAGTAAAATCATAGTAAAATAGTAGTAAAATGAGTAAAATTATTAGTAAAATCGGAGCTGCCTGATAGTAAAACAAAAATTAAATATTAAATTGAAGGGCTGAATTTGTAGTAAATTTAGTAAATAGTAAAATAAAAATCTACTAGCCTTTTGTGTGGAGGCAACTGAGATGCTATTGGGTGTTACACTGGCCGTGCCATGTTACACTTCAAGTAATATTAGTGTTTCAGGGGTGGTGACACCACGTGTTTCATGTTACCTGTTCGGTACTACGGGTACCGGTAACAGCAAGTAACATCAGTTGCAACTTGTTTCGGGTGAAAGTGTAGTATATTTTACGTAGTGTCACATAATACCGATTTCAAAGTTGTTACAGGAATGGCGCAGAGGAATTCCACCACCCTGCTTGCTGGCGGCCGAAACTCTCCAACATGTTACAGTAACATGTTACAGTTTTTCGCAGTAAATGGCCTGCTACCTTTTTTGTGTAACACGCCATTTTCGGCATGTTTTTGTAACAAGCTAAAATGGTAACATGTTTCAGGTGCATGAAACACCACCATTTTCCTAGTGTTTCACTCAACCTGTAACACGTGTTTCACTTTGGGTAATAACTTTTGGGTAACTAGTTACGGGTCTCCATACAGGAACGCCTCCACACAAAAGGCTAGTAAAATAACAATAGAGACAGCAAGCATCACAAAATATGGGGGCGAAAGGCCAGCGGACCGCCACATGTCGTTGTTTAGGACTACACCAAGCATTTTACTCAACAGACTTGTAAACAAATCTTCACACTATGGTCAGGCTCTTAACGCCATGCATAGTGCCGGCACCCTTCCACAAGGGTAGGATGCCATATATAAACGTTAAGTGGCTGACTGTAATAGGAATTTGTCTCACTCATAAAACTTCTGTCACAGCTGATACCGTATGGTGCTGTTTATAGTACCCCCTATTTATAGTACCCCGGGTACTATAAACGGCACTTAGAGCCATTTATAGTATCCAGGGTACTATAAATGGAGACAGGTTTTTATTCTGAAGTAAGCAGTTATTAATAGAAAACGTACGAATCTTACAGTTTTTTTGGTGGTAAACCATGCTTGTGTCAAGAAAAACAGCAGATGATGGAATCATAGAGGTCCAGGTATGAGTGAATAACCTACTTTTTACAACTAGGCCGTAATTTGAGAAAGAAAACTTCACATACTATTGTTAGTTTCTGATAGAGCAGATTTGTAGAGTGCCATATATACCGGAGAGTGCTGCATAGGGTACCCCCCCAGATAGTGTACCCCGGGTACACTATTTGGAGATAGGTTTTATGTCAGCGCGGCATTGTTTAGATTGTGCGCTACGGTGGAGAACGCTTTGAAACAATTTTTTAAGTGCTATGAGGTGTTAGCGGCCGCGTAAACGTTAACGCTCAAGAAAACAGCAATTAATTATACAAACTGTTCTTTCTGTAGTCCGTTTAATCATAACTAACTTTTTCATATTTCTGTTGCTATGCTGTTCGGACTTAGAAGTATTCTATTTCTTTCTTTTTAATTGCCCAACAATAAGGATTTTGATCAATTTGTTTAAGCAACTGTTCATTTCTAAAATATACATAGATCGTACCACACACCACATTTGTGAAGCAGGTTAACTATTGAACAGAGAGAGAACATAGACCGTTTGCTGGTTCTCCTGGGTTTATCTTAGCAGGGAAACCTGCATATACCTACTGTTGTCTGCTAGTCTGCTTTCCAAAGATGTCCGCCGGAAATAGTGGCAGGCAATCTTTGTTAATGTGCAGTTGTTGATTTTTGTTGATAAACCTAACTTCATGCAGTTCTGGGCGTTATTTCGCTAAATGCCAAATAGTGTACCCGGGTACACTAACTGGATCAGATTTTTGTCAGCCAAAATGCTAAATGCCAGTTAGTGTACCCGGGTACCCAAAGCAGCACTCTCCGGTAGTACCCGGGTACTATAAATGGATTCAATTTTATTTTCGCAAAACCCTAAGTGCCATATATAGTACCCTACCCGGGTGCTATAAACAGCACTATACGGTACCCAGGATCGGTTGTTGAGCGTTGAAGGCGCGATGTTTGAAGTCGTCATCTACCATGTGTATCATGCAGTGATCGTCGGTCGGGTTGTAGCTGAACGATTTGCAGAGCCAATTCCGACTGCACTTAATTCCGCATCGACATACATGTAACAGCTCCGGGCCGACCTGGGGGGAGGGGGGTAGGGGGAGTTTTTTCCTCAGGTGGGGGGGGGGGTCGAGGGGGGGTTTCGCCCAGGTGGGGGGTCCCAAATTTCAAAAAGCTCCAAAACGCCTAGAAATGCGTTTTTAGCACGTTTTTTTCAGTAAGGACGCTAAAAATCGCTATTTTAAGCTGCCAAATAGCGTTTTAAAGCTAAAAACAAGCAAAAAATGACAAAAAGAGCTTCCAAAAACACCGATTTTTCTTAAATATCAGCAGTGGAAACGCCAAATTCGGTTTCCAAAGGCTTTTCAAGTGAATTTTAGGCTAAAAATTAGTGATTTCTGACCCAGTTTGTTAATACTGGAGCCACTACCACCACTTGTATTTTTTGGTCGGGGGGAGGGGTCCCTTAACCTGTCTCGGCGGGGGGGGGGGGTGGGGGTGAGGGGGGTTTGGCCTTTCCAGCAGGGGGGGTTAACCCCCCCAAACCCCCCTAGTACATTATGCGCATCGACCTTGGTTGCCCAAGCCAAACACCTCTTCATAGACGGTCAGACATGTTGACCGCTTTCTTCAGAAACTGGCCACTGGTTGGTTTCGGGATCGGATCTGCAAAGGATCTCAAGAAACAACTTGTCTACTGTTCCTCTTCCCAGGCGATACCCCTGAACCCCAACTTGGCCTGGTCACTATGCATGCCGGGACCTGTTATGTGCCGATGCACCCAATCAACTGTAATTAATGGTAAGCTGAACAGAAGCAGTGAAGTCGTCACGAAAATTAACTGCAATTTCGGCTCTATGACGCACTGGAAATCTGGTATTTCCTTTGACATCTGTAATTTACTTGGCTTGCGGACTTCTTCAAGGCGAAAGCATTTTAACGAAGTTTTGATGGCGAAATGACAGTTCAAGCAAACGTGACTGAAACTCATTTTGGCCAAACTTTTCTTCAAACAGCAGTAATGCTGTTTGGTAGTCAGGTAGTTCCGTTGCCTGCAATACCTTTAAACTTGCTCATAATCGCTATATCACTAAGGAAGGATGTAATCAAACAAAACTACAAATACTTAGTGTGTAACTTGGCTATCTGCGATCTCCTCCTTGCTTGTTCTGTATTCTTTCTGCACCCTATCGTGTTTCTCGGTCCACCCAGCATGTACACTTCGTGCTTTTGTGACTGGATAACGTTTGAAGTGCATCACTATTCGTGTGCGATGATTTATGCTTGTGGAATGATCGCCGTAAATCGATATGTCAGTGTGTGTAGGTCGCCCGGTTTGTATAAACGGATTTTCACTACCAGAAACACTGTTTTGATCGCTTTCGCTTCCCATCTGGTCAGCATGTTGTTTCTGATACCTTTTCTGCTAGACACAGTCCAGATTGAGGCGATGGCGCCCTGGTGGTGTACCACAACTCGAAGGCCCACCTTGTTGTCGATCCTTACAACCTACATGCAGGGCTGCTCATGTATGGCAATGTTAGGTGTTAGTGTGGTTTGCACTCATAAGGTCAGTAAACGACTGAAGAAACATGCAGCTGAAGTGTTAACGAAAATGGAAGAGAAGAAACTGAAAAGCAACCAAGCTATGGTGAGAGCGATTTGGATTCAGGTGAGAAGGAAGGGTAGATTAATTGCTTTACTTGGCATATCATCGGTCCGTCTGTTGGTGGATAAATGTTTGTTGATAGATGTTTTCAGACCGCCCTGGCATTGTTATGTACAAGTCCAGTGATCATGTATGCCTTGACCAATGTGATTGTAAACTTCGAGAGCTGGTGGTTGGCCACCGTATCTCACATGTTCATGTGGTCAAACCCAGTCTTCGATGGCCTGACCACACTGAGTGTGCTCAAACCTTACAGAATGGTGGCCGCAAACTTCTGGAAGAACGTGAAGAAAGGAAAGATTGTTGTGAAGAAAGCGACTGAAACCAGCCAAAACAATATCGGACAGAAGTCAAGAACAAAATACTGAGTTTTACATAATTGGACGACTTGTTAAAGTTCCGCCTTCTATCTGGACCGCCCCAATCGCCTTTGCTGCTTTCCTGGCGATATAGCTGCATTGCATGCGGCCATTAACATCAGCAACAACAGTCAGAGAAAGTTTCCTTTGAGCTGTGAATTTTATGACAAGGCAAGGCAGCATCTTACGGCAATCCTGAGCCCATGCTCATGGGCTGAGCCGGTTTGCTCTGAAGATAAGGTTTTTCTAGCACAGCTGTGTGAATCCCAGATAAACTTACGTCCAAATACCGATAAACGAATTAGCAAAAGCATATAATCTTCCTAATTCTTGTTTTCAAACTCGCGAAACAAGTCAACGTATTATAGTACTGATTGCACTGTTAAAAAGGTTGAAGTCATAACAGAAAAAACTTGTTTATTTATTAGTACGTTTTGCATAGTGCTGTTGCTGCAGGATGGAGGTTTGTATTGTGTTGTGTTGTGTGATGCTGTTGAGTGTTGAGACATTAATCTTTCACGTTCCCCTGCTGTGTGTCTTGTTGAGTGTGTGTGCGACGTCCGTTAAAGCAGTCAGTACAAATTCAACCTGCGCTGCCGTGTGTGATGGCTGTCCCTGTCTGGAAACCTGCCAAAAGGAGTGTCTGATTTGTAAGTTATTATGTACCAGCCTGTATAGTGCAGTGCACCCCGTTTTGTTCACCTTAATCAGTGATTTTCACTGTTCACAGAAGCTAGTCACTGGTCAGTGAAATGGCCATATGCACACTGCATATGTACGTACAAACGAGGTTGCCTGGTTGCATCCCAATCCCCACCAAATCGTAGGCTAGGTTGGGTCCCTTGCAGCTGGCGTGTGTCCTGAGCGCTGCTGTGGAGTCGTGTGCGTGAGAGGCAGACAGCGTCGGATATTGAAAGGCCTTTTCTCGGAAGGCAAGAAATTGACTGATCTGACAGCACAGGCCACTGCCAAATTCGAGCATCTGCTCAGTTCTGGAGCGGCAGAGAAAGAGCTGCAGAAAGCGAAGGACAAGGTGCTGCAGGCAGTGGAGAAGGAGGTCGAGCACACACAAGGCAAGGCTGCAGTTTACGCAGAACAAGCTGACAAAGCAGTCAAGGCCAAAAAGCTCAAACAACTGGAGGAAAAAGCTCTAAATCACATTACCAAAACTGACCAAGTGCTGCAGAAGGAGGCCCGACTGCGCAGCAAAGACATCGAAAGATTGACCTCCGACCTGAGACAAGAAGAAGCAGCTGCCGAATGGCGGTATAGCAGAGCCATTGAGCTAACCAAGAGAGTGCCCGGCTCAGAAGAGGCCATAGAAGCTGCAAAAGACGCTGTTTCTGGTAAGCTGAAAGCCGGAAACCGTGCTCATCAGCAGTTCATGCTGGCAGCAAGACATGCAGAGAGTTTCGAGCAAGCAGCTAAGATGGCCTTAGAAGCAGCGTTGCAATCGACGGGCCCGATGGCGAGTAAGGTGGCCCAACAAAAAGCGCTCAGCCTAGGAACACTGGCTGACCAAGCTGTCGACCGGATGGCAGAGGCGGCAGAGAGGGCCTCGCAGGCTTACAAGAATGCCGGACACTTCTCAGAGGAGTTCAGTGCACTAGAAGGAGCTGGACAAGCGTCTATTTCTCCTGACTTGCTATTCGCGGCAACCGACTACATGCGGGCTAATGAGGCGATGGCTAGTCTGAAGACCAAAACAAATATCTATGAGCAACGCTTGGAGAAAATGACTGAAGCGGCCAGACAACGTTGGGAGCAGTTACCTGAAGGTGAAGTCAAGCAACGCGCTGATGTGTTGGCCAGGTGGCTCTCTGACAGACAAACCACCTTCAAACAGAAAGAGGCTCTCCGAGCTGCAACATGAATGCAAGAAGACAAGACTATGTATGAGTGGTGAATTCTTATCAAAACTTTGCACTATAACCTATGCTAATAACAAGTAAAAGAAATGTTTATCTGAACTTTTATAAAACGGTATCAGTATAACTGTGATTTGATTACCTGCTTCGGTTCTGGGATCAAATGTCCAACCCCTTTAACCCTTTGCAGATGACCTGGTTCTATCTAGCGTATCGGGAAGTTTCTGGTTGTCCGATAGGTTCACAGTCCGGCTTTCCGATATGTTTGGTCCGGCTGTTCGGATAGGTTGTTTTCAGATTGTCTTGGTTTCGTGAATCGACGTCTCACTGCTGGAGCGAACTAGACGATCAGTTCTGATCCTGGCTTGCTGGAAGCTAGCGGCTGTACAGGCAGTTAAAGAAGAGCTATACCATATATACATAGAGGTTTGTGAAATGGGCCGCAAGGCCTGGTCGTGGGACTCCAGTCGCCTGTTGCCCTAAGGTGACATCGCTTTCCGATTACCCCATTCATATGTTCACATTTATCAGACAAAAAGCTAAATAATAGATTGCAGGAACAGGAACGTCATACATGAAAAACTGTAACAAGGTAAGGTGAAACACATCAAAACAGTCCAACAGCACTGAGGGACAACACAAAAACAACATAAACATAAAAACAACACTTTACAGTCTGTAATTTGTCACAAAAATCCTTACAATCGGCTAGAACATATGTTTTCTCTATTCTCCTGTCTCTTCAGTCTAATAACTTTACTCTCACGAGTCTTTTTGCCCTGAAGACATTCCCCGACTGCAGTTCTGTATGGTTTCAGTATGACCAAGCTAAGCATGGCATCCCCTGATGGGTTTAGCAAGTATAGTGTCATACTAAGAAAGTTCAACCAGGTGGGAACAGCTTGCACAAAAGCTTTTAGGGTCAGCTGAATCAGCAAAGGGACTTGAAACAAAACAGGAATAGCAGCTTGAGCTAGCGTTGCTCTAACTAGCCAGGTTGTATGCTTGTTGTCTTCATAACAGTTCAACTGTTTTTCCAGTTGCCTTTTGAATACCATTTTTTGATTCACTCGAATACCAAAGTAGACTATTAAGATATAGGCTATGATTAGCATAATTGCAATAAAGATGCAAACAGCTATAGCCAGTTTAGCGGCTTCCTGGCTATGCGAGGTGTAGGTGCAAACCAATGCCTGTTGATTTCTGCCGAAACTTCCCAAAATGGTGCCGAACGGTAGAATCTCTAGAGCAGGCAAAATGTCAGCTGCAAAGCAGAAAAGAAAAATTCCCTTTTTAGAGAATAGCTTGTTATAAGTTACTGCAGTACAGTAGAAAGTGACCCATCTATTAAACATGGTAGGTAGCGTGGCGAGACCCATGGCAGCGAAACCGTACCAGAAGAAAAAAGCATGAAATTTGCACAAATAGCCGTCGTAAGTAATATAAACTAAAGTAAAGCCTCCGATTAAGGTGGAGAAGCTGTAAAACAGGTCCAGCACAGCTAGATTACATACGAAATATTTATAATCGCCTTGGATTTTCTTGAAAAAGCTTAAGATGACTACGAGTGAGTTGGACAGAAAGCCCAAACTCCCAGCTAAGAAGAATATGACTGCTAAGCATGTTTGTTTGATTTCTAAGTTTGGGTCCAGTTTCGTCGATTTCATCTTAGTTCCATTGCTGAAGAAGTTGACAGTCTGAAATTTGAAAATTAGGTGAAAAGAAATATATAACAATTAATAGACAAACTCATTGTTAAAGATTAGAGCTTTCCAATAATTAATGTAACCTAGCCCATTCTTTATAGGAAGATACGTTTGAACTGGATTTAGTTTTCTTGACACCTGAGTTATGTAGCTTCATACATAAAATTGTTTAGTGCTTTCTCCAAAATAAGATCTTTTTACGAAAACAGCCAAAAACTTATATTTTAAATCAGAAGAAGATTGTTGTGCTATATCTACGCATATACAGTACACCTACTGTACATGAAGATGTATTCTATTTACATATTCTATCAATTTTACCTCATACGCCGTTTGATAATTTTCAAGTGGATTTGCTTTCTCGACAGTTGTATTTATTGGCTTCAGCACTATTGTGAAAATGGGAAAAACGCTGTGCTCAGCTAAGCTGTAGTTCCAACTAGAATTTTGCTGGTTCAGCATCAAGTCAAACATGGTGATTTTGCTGTGACCAGTGACACAAATAGGTTCAAGAGTATTTATAGTAGAAAGCTGTAACAGTCACAGACTGGCGATTGAATTAAATTGAGTGCCTCGGGACACAGGTGATAATAGTCAATGTTGCATTAGAACGGCTTCCTTGTAAACAACCTACATGTTTACGTACCTCGCTCACTTATGCTACGATCTTATAACATCAGACATAATTTCAAATGCTCTTATAGTCTTAAATTTACCCGTGCCTTATTTGTAGAAAAGCACGAGGTCTTGCCGGGTCGGGTATATTGTCGGGTATATTTATTACAAAATGGCGCATCTTTTAAGTCATTCAAGAAAGAGAGCTAGGGCAAAACGGCCTTCAAATTCGTTCTTTTCGATCAAAACTACACGTACATGTAAATTTTCAACAATCTCATTCAATTCTTTGCTTTCTCATGGCCCGCAAAATGGCCATTTTGGCCCGCTTTCTCGTGCAGTGACAATTAAACAGGAAATTGTAATACCCGGACCAAATATGGCACCATATTTGGTCCGGCCGGACCAAATATGGCGTGTCACCGGCTTAGTCTCTCTCATGTTTGTAAGTTTAAAATTTTTGGGCTTGGTTGGACTATGATTGGCGTGAACAAAACAGACGGATAGAATAATCTCTGCAAAGTATTCCTCATCACAATAGGGAATATATTAAAAACTTGATTATTGTACTGAAACCTGTTTGTTTGATGCAAAATTATCGGAATTTGATTTTTTTTGAAAATCTCTAACTCTTAGACGCAGAAATTTTTTGCGTGCCTGGCCATAGGGACATGCAATGCGTGCCTAAAAAATGGCAATCACGCAAAATGTGTTTTTAAAATCACTGAAATTTTCAAAAAGACGTGACTGGCCAATCACGCGTCGTATGCAGCACTGTGCATTGTCTGACAAAAAAGCGTGAGTGACCAATCACTTTTTTGCACTATTATTTTCCAATCACATTTATGCTAAAAACAGCCACACGCAAAGCGTGATTCAATGTGGGGTCCTTCCTACTCCAAATGGAGTAGCTTCTGCTAGTAAGGGTTAAGAAACATGAGACAGACTTTGTTCTGGCCAGAATGTTATACAGTCAGGCACCTAACGACATATAAGGTACCGGTGGCTAGGGTAGGGGTGCCATATATGCTACTGGTACGTACGGTTATGGTGCTGGGCTGGTACATAAGGTAGCCATTAGCTTACGGTTTTGTGTTGGTACCATTATAAGGTACAGGTACCTTACAAAATTGGGTTCGGGTAGTCAAAATCCGGAAAATTGGGGAGGGGGCTGCCTCATACATGGCCCTGTGGTGGGTGTGGGCATACTACAGTATCCAATCCCGACAGGACCATCCTATCAGGTAGGGTAGTTGGCTGATTTTCCCTAAAAAGTCACCAAACTTTTCGAGGAAGGGGCGTGGACAGCCTGAAGGAGAGACCTTGGTCAGCGAGGGGAAGGTAAGGCGTTTAGACCCACTACAAAAGTCCATGAAAGAGGCCCACTCCAAAGTTTCCGGATTTTGACTATCCCAAATCCATTATATTGACTCAATCATAGAGCCCGAATGTACCATATAATGTACCCCTACCCTAGGCACCGGTATCATACCGTATATGTTACCAGTACCTTATATGGTACCGGTACCTTACTGTAGATGGCGTTAAGTGCCTGACTGTTATACAGGGTGTGCCAAAAAAAACAACCCAGCAGATTTTTCGCTGTAGCAACCGCAAATCTCAACCGATTTGAATAAATCCTTTTTTAAATATAAGATAAATAAATTCTTGAAAGATTGATGCAACGTTTATTAATGTACTCTGCTTAGTTCCTGAGATATTCACTCTCAAAATCAAAACTGTGATTTTGGCAGTGAACAAGAGGGAATTTTTCTTTTTCCGCTGCACTTCGAAATAAAAGGGATTCCTGCTACTGCTAAGGGCTCTGGAGGCTTTACAAGTGACACAGAAACTCGGTTCACTTCAACACCAAAGTATCATTAGCCCCCAGCAGTAGGAATCTGCTTTATTATGAAGTGCAACGGAATCGCTCTTGTTCTTTGCCAAAATCTGTTTCGATTTTGAGGGCAAATATCTCAAGAACTAAGCAGTGAATCGCAATAAAAATTGCACCAATCTTTGAAAATTTATCAATCTTTCATTCAAAAAAGGATTCATTCAAATCGGTTAAGATTCATGGTTGCAAAAGTAAAAAATCTGCTGGGTTGTGTTTATCACTCTTGTTCACTGCCAAAATCTCTGTTTTGAATTTGAGGGCAAATATCTCAGGAACTAAGCAGGCCATCTTAATAAGCGATTCATCAGTCTTTCAAGAATTTATTTATCTTTTATTTAAAAAAAGATTCATTCAAATCAGTTGCGATTTGCGGTTGCTACAGCAAAAAATCTGCTGGGTTGTTTTTTTTGGCACACCCTGTATATCTGAGAGTCACTTGCTTACTTAGTATACATACCTCATATGCTGTTTGATAGTTTTGCAGTTGATATGTTCCGACGGTTACATTGAGTGAATTTAGCACTGTTGAAGCAAACACTGAAGAGTCAACTAAACTATTGTGTAAACTTGAAGCACGCAATTTCGACATGAGATGACCATCAGCCATGATCGGACTGAAGCATTAATATATCTGAAAATCCCAATGGCAAGGCAACTGATAATTGAATTTGAATTCAGTCCCCTAGGATGCAAGAAAAGCAGATTCTGGTAGTTTTGTTTAAATGAATGCAATAATTGCATCTTTGAGAGAAAGTGTTAAGCTGAGGTGTTGCCAACCATACCAAAAATCGACTTCTGAGATCTCAAGCTTGCTAGTAATGTAATGTTTGCTGATGACAATAGCATAAACCTAAAAGTGCACACACTTAGTGTGAGAGAAAATGTGCGCATCAAGTTTATTCTCCTTTCTCAGCCCTATGGTCTCAGTGTTCGTCATCAAGCATATCGGATGGGAAGTAAGTGAGCAAATCGATCAGTTCCCTGTTAAGCTTCCTCAAAGCCTCGTAGTACTTGCGCTTCAGATTCAACAGCTTCAACCGATGAACCATCACATCTTGGACGAAATCTCGTTTTCCTTCTTTGCTCTCACCAACCACTGTGACTAGTAACAAAAGCAAGCTACACAGGAACATAGCATTCATTATGCCAGCCAAACTATAACTCTCTATTTGAACCTGTCCGAGATGCCTGAGTCCGAATAGACATGCAATAAGTCTATTGGGGAATGTTTATTACTTGGTACTCATTTGCAGTCACTGGCTGATATTTAGATGATAGAAGAGTCTACTCGAAATCTTTATGAGACCTCCTCTGAGTTTCTGGAATGACGAACGCCAACCATCTACTAATCCCTTGAGAGAGTTAGAATGGCGTCACGTAATGCAATGATCGATCAGGAACAATTCAAACAGTCAGTCAATTATTTAGAAACAGAATTGTTTCGGCACTTTTTGCTAATCTAGCCAGACCAATTTCGATCTCAGCACATAAAACTGAAAGTCCAATTGGAACAGCTACAAAACCAAACGCGAGTCGAGATCTTGGCTTCAGAAACGAAACGTATGAAAGGTTCTTCTTGAATTGAGGCTGCCAGATACTAGAAAATGTCCCCAAAAATCCCTGATAACCCAACTTTGAGGGGTGTAGTTCCGGCTTCTGGGTTGTTGGTCTTTGATTGAGCTCTATTTTAACATACAGTAAATGTGCGTCCCGTACATACTCTATGTGAGTTTGAAGTGGTTTAACAGATTAGCCAACTATAAGCTCCATTTCAAAGATTTGCTGGACTGGTGCACCTTTGAGGTGATAACCAATCTTGCATACATAGGCTTGCATTTGTGCGAGTCAGTTTTCGTCAATGTAAACCCGTTTGTTTTGTTGCTGTTGTCTAGTCAATTAAGAATTGCTGTTCTTGCGGTATTCAGACGCAAAAACGCTTCAAGACAAACAACAAAATAAAAAGCGCCGCTTCAAGCAAGATGCCTGGTAGACTTTCAAAATATGTTTGACTTATTCAATTATTGTTAGGTAAGCAAGTAAAACATAAACTTTTGTGATATGTTGTGCTCAAAAGAACGCCTTCTAACTTTTACATCACCGTTTGCAAAAAAGGTCCTGGTTATGCTGCTATTTCAAGCTGTTTAATTTCGTTATTCTGTTGAAACACTTGTTGTCTAGGCTAGGCATTGCGATGTAACTATTTTTAGTGCAAATCTGAAAGCGTATACAAAACTGTAGTGTGCCAAATAAAAGAATGTGCTGTGCTTATAGTTTCATGCGATAGTTCCATCTGCATATGTGGATGCAGAGTATCAATGTTGTGGGACATACGATCTTACAAAATCGCTCATCTAAATTGCTAATACATGCAAGGATGTTCATTATTAACAGAGGTTGACATTATTAGGAAACGGTTCTGTCTGATTCCCTGTTCACTGCCCAGTTCCAACCAAAACCGGCGCTAAATTGCGTGACAAATGCGGTAATTTGTTGAAAACACGTGATTTCGTGAGGCCGACACCTGTCCAGATTTAATCAAAATGCATGCAAAGCTGCATGAGCAAGAAAACCAGAGTTAGGCGGTTGGTAACGAAAAGGAATCCGTTACTCTGAACTGAAATGTCTGACCGAAACCTGACCAGATCTCGTTGGAGATTTATAATACTGAAGAGTCTAGCTAAGAACTCTAATCAGTCCCATAATTTATTTCCACTGACGCATAGATGGACAGTGAGAGAGTGCCATTGGCTCAACAAAGCTAATCCAACTTGGGCCAAAACTGCGTTGGCCATGTTCAGTTTGCCGATATACTTGTTTGTCATATTTCTCATACTCAGACAACAATCAAATCTATCGCGTAGCTTCTTTCGACTCTGCATATCTTCAGGAATTGCAGACATCTTGTTTGACTTCTTGTTCATCTTGTTTCAGTTCAAAATAGTGGGAATGGCCACATGGCTGTTGGGATATATAGTCACCTATGTTCATGAGGGACTGAATGATTGTCTGAGATATAGTCAGCTAATAGGACTCTTACTGATTTCGCTCAATCGACTCACTGCTGTGGCTTTTCCTTTACAACATGAGCTGGTAAGCGTAAGGAAGATGAACCAACTAAAACCGTGCTCTAAAGCAAGCAAAGCCTAACTGTCTCGCAAACATCTATCCGAAAGGACAGTGCAAGCAACAAACAAACAAACAAACAAACGAACAAACGAACGAACAAATGAACAAACAAACAGACGAACGAACGAACGAACGAACGAACGAACGAACGAACGAACGAACGAACGAACGAATGAATGAGCAGACAAACGAATGAACGAACGAACAAACGAATGAACGAACGAACGAACGAACGAACGAACGAACGAACGAACGAACGAACGAACGAACGAACGAACGAACGAACGAACGAACGAACGAACGAACGAACGAACGAACGAAGGAACGAAGGAACGAACGAACGAACGAACGAACGAACAAACGAACGAACGAATGAACGAACGAACGAACAGACGAACGAATGAACGAACAGACGAATGAATGAACGAATGAACGAACGAACGAATGAACGAACGAACGAACAAACGAACAAACAAATGAACGAATGAATGCAGGGGATTTTTTAAGGGGATTTCATATTTGTAGGGGATTTAGCGGGATATTTTTAGCAAATTAGCGGGATTTGAAGTTTTGGCCCTTTCAACACTGATAGTCCGCCGGGTGGTCTCCCCTCCCAACTTCGGTCAGGACGCCCTCCAATCAGGACCCCGACCCATAGACAATTTTTCTGACCCTCTCCGGATTTGCATTTTTTAGCACACTTTTACAATTCTTTAGAATTTCATACACAAAGATTGAAAAATCGTCTGTAAAACAGCACTTTTTAAGCCTAACCCCAAAGCCCAACGAATGATTAGCGATTTTTTACTTAAAATTGCGATTTTTTGCGATTCTTGAGCGTTTTTGGTACCCATCCCCTCCCCTTATTTGAGCTGAGATCCCCATGGCCGCAACCAGACCCCCAACCCCATTCCCATCGGCGGATGACCTGTTTCATGTATGATGGGTTTATGTGCGGAATGCCCCGCAAACGCGCGAAAGCGAAAGTTGCAGATATGGAAACAGGAACGAGTTGGCTATGCGATTGCATGCCAGTGGATGGTGCCAGTGATCCTGTATTCACCAATGATATGGTACTGGATAAACGCTGACCCAGGAGACTTTACTTCACAAAACTACCGCTTGGTCAGTTTCTTGGTTGAATAACCACAGCATATGCTGGACCTAATTGATAGCGCTACAAACTACATAGAACATACAACAACACAGGCTGAAGTCCATCATCTAAAAAACCTGGACAATAGGTTTAGGTTCAAGTCCACTGATATTTCCAAAAAATTGTAGAAATTTTGCCTTGTTTGCAACTTTTCTGAACTATAAGCCTTTCTACTGGAAGTGAAGAACATAGATCGACTTTACATGGCAGTGTACTTTCGTTTCCTGACATTTTCAGTTTGAAAAATAGGTGTGAAACATAAAATCATTAAAGTTTTGTGCAATCCAACCGAAAATTTTACGAATTTTGTCGAAAAATCGCTCTCAAAATTTGAACCTATCGAGTACAGTCTAATAAAACGGAACAGTTTCAAGTCCAGCTGAAATAAAATCGGTTCATGTTCAGGTTCAAGTCGACAAATTTTAGGTTAAAAACCTATTAATAAATCCAGGTTCAGTCGGACTTGCTAACTGTACTACAAACCACTATTTCAAATTTTCCGATTTTTTCCTATTTTCTTACACAAATTGAGCTTGTAATTGGCATTTTGAACTGTCTTGAGCTTACGATAAAGCTCATCAAATCGTAAAGCAAACTGATAAACAATCTACCATATGTATATTTGGTGTAAAGTCTTAGAAAGATCATACAGCAAAAAAGTGCTGTATTACAGGCGATCTTGGCAATTTTTGTGTCTGAAATCGTGAAAAATTGCATTCTTATCAAACTTGTATTTGTCGATTGGGCTAAAGTTTTCAGCTGTACAACTTCTTTCTACCCATTGCAATGGCCATTCTTCTGGTCACAATCAACCTCAGCACTCTCGTCGTCATGTGCTTGTACAACAGGAAAAATCAGGCTAACGGTCAAGATCACAGGATGCCTGACCAGGACCGGAACACTGAGCTGAGATTAGCTGTAGGGGTTTGTATCATTTGTATTCCCTACATACTCCATGTGGCTTTGAAGTGGTTTAACAAAATAGCTGACTACCAACTCCATTTCAAAGGTCTGCTAGATTATTGCACTTATGATGTGCTCACCAGTCTGGCTTATGTAGGCATGCATTTATGTGAGTCTCTGTTTGTCAATGTCAATCCGTTTGTTTTGCTGCTGCTCAGCAGTGCATTGAGATCTACTGCTTGTGCTGTATTGAAATGCAAGGTTGATCGTAGCAGAAATGACAACAATGTCAGATCTGGCAAACCTGCCTGGCTTAGTAAGGGGACACCAGGATACCACTAATCTGGAATAGCTCGAACATATTCTCTGTCTGTGTGTGTACCATAGTTTTTTCTTTGTTTTCGTGTCCTTATCTTTCTTTTCCATGCTTTTCTTTTTTTGTCATTATTCACTACTAAAAACTGCTACTACTCAATTTGGTTGTTCATCCATTATTCGTAGTTTGTCGTGTTGTTTCCTCTTTATTAAGGTTAGCAGAATAAACTTTAGAATTAAATTAGTTAGCTATTGAAGCGACAAGTATTACTGCCAGTTGGTTCAACCAATAATTTGAAGCAAGCCCAAATTGCTTCTTTTATCCACTGATTTCTGAGTAATTTTTGAACCGTACAGTAACGTCCGTGTGGTCGACCATTGGTAAGCAGAGGTTAACATTTTAACCAATTCTCTCTCGATTGCGTGTTCGCCTCGAAAACAAGTTCACCTGCCCATTTCCAATCTAAGCCGGCGCAAAATTGCATGACAATGGATAAGAGACACACCCTCACAGAGAAACTGACATCATACCGCCTAACATGTTCGGTCAAAACCGCTCGTTTAGTTGGAAAGACGCAATACTGAGGACTATCGGTGCCAACAGATCAGGATGGAATGAAGATGACCTTTACATAGTGGGAAAGCTGTTCTCGTGTCACTGGCTCAGCAGAGCCGACCCAACTTCAGCCAAAACTGCACTAGCTGCATTCATTCTACCACTTTACCTCTTTGTCATGGTTGTCATTTTCAAACAGCAAACAAGACTCTCCCAGAATTTCTTCAAACTGGTCTTATCTTCAGGAGTTGCAGACATCCTCTTTGACATCTTGTTTATCCTGTATAAATTGAAGATAGTGGCAATGTTGATCTGGGTTGGGCCCCAGATGCACTATGCCTATGACGTAATCAACAGCTGTCTAAGAAGCAGCCAGATCATAGGACTCCTACTGATCTCGACCAATCGGCTCACTGCCGTGGCTTTTCCTTTGCAACACGACTTGGTGAGTGTAAGTAGTTGAACAGGATTAAAAGAACAAAATCAAGTGAGCAGAAATGCTAATCTGAACCATGAGACGTTTGCTCAAAGATAAGCTAATTATGAGTTTACAGATATGGAAACGAAAGCCACTTGGCTTTGCAATTGCAGGTCAGTGGCTGTGGCCATTGATCATGTATTCACCAAAAATATGGTTCTTAATCGATCGTGACACTGAGCAAAATGAAGCCCCTGACCGCTACGTCACTGTAACTCTGTCAAATTTCTACGCACTAATCTCTAATCTAGCTTATTTTTAGCTTTATAACTTCTTTATACCTGTAGCAATAGCCGTCCTTCTGGTCACCGTAAACATCAGCACACTGATTGCCATGTGCATACACAACAGGAAAAGTCAGGCTAACCATCACAGTCAGCTGATTGCTGATGAGGACCTGAAGACTGAGTTGAGGCTGGCTGTAGGGGCTTGTATCATGTGCACTCCGTACCTACTCTATGTGGCTTTGAAATGGTTCAACAGAGTTGTCAGCTATAGGCATTTAAGGGGTTTGCTAGACTGGTGCACCTTTGAGGTGATGGCTAATCTTGCATACATAGGCATGCACTTGTGTGAGTGTCTCTTTGTCAATGCGAACCCGTTGGTTTTGCTGCTGCTCAGCTCCGATCTGAGGACTGCAGCTCTTGCTGTGTTCAAGAAGAGGAAGGTTTCTGTTACCAACAACAGAACGATCAGAATTGACAAGCCGTTAGCTCTAAATAAGATAGCACCTGTGTAGACAAGACAGTCAGGCACTTTTCGCAATGTATGGCATCAGTGCCATACAAGGTATCCTGACGTTCGGGTACTGTGCTGGTGGCATATATGTTGTAGGGAGAAATGGAATTCAGTGGGATTCGGAACATACATGTCGCTGGGGGCCGCCCCAGCATGGAAAAACCAAGCGACTTGGATGATTCGGAATCTCAGCAGGGAGAACTGGAATTCCGTCTCTCCCTGGGGCTTTAGGGAATCTGACTTCTATTCCCTCACTCCCCTCCCACAGGGAGATTCGGAATCCACCCTGCGTCGCATGAAAGGTCACTCGAGCTGGTCGCTCTTTGGCCCTCAGGCTCTACGATTTGAACTTAAGGCCATATCTGGTACCGGCACCATATATATATATGGTACCCTACTCTAAGTTCTGGTACTATGGTACTTGTACACCTGTGCCATATATGGTTTTTATGGCGCTAAGTGTCGGACTGTAACACTTTACCAGTAACTTTGTTTGTCTGAGTGACTGGTGAATCTTTCTTGTGTTCATTTTTATTGTGTAAGTCTATTTATTTTTATTTTTATTGTCTATTTAACTATTGTTATTTTATTTATGTTTATTTTTATTTTGCAGCTGTGTTTTTGCATCCATGTGTCAAAGTTTATCTGAGAATTACATATTTCAATGGAATCTAAAATGTCAAACAATAAAAGGGTCTATGTTTCGAGCAACAACCCATACAAATACAGATACAAATTGTACCACTGCAGATAGGCGAAACTGGTGTAACAAATGGCTGGCTTTGTGCCTGCGCCGTTTAGACTGCCGATAACTCCAAAGAAGGTCAGCAATTCAGCGGCAATTCCTGGCAAACTAGCCAGCAAGATTAGCTTGTGTGCTTGCTTAGTGGGATGGCCACAGCGAAGAGACGGACTAACGATACAATAGTGTTGTTACAATACCAAAATTTCCGTTTGACTATGACTATGACTACCACTCGTTTGAGTACAATACCAAGGTAGTCAAATTTGACTATATTGTAGTCAAACCGTTTGACTACCATGGCCACCGGTTTGACTACTTTGACTACTTTTTGAGACATGGCAAAATTGACGTTTACAGCGATTTATAAGCTTCAGTCACCAAGTGTCAGTCAAAAATGACTTTGACTGAGTGCACAAAGTGTTTACTTTGAAATAAACAGTATAGTTAACTGCTACAAATTCACCCAGAATTGTTTAAGTTTTTAAAATTTCAATGTAAAAAGCATCATTCGGAAAGACAGTGCAAAAATAGGCAAATACCCGGTTTAGTTTTGTGTAAAATCAATGTAGTTTTTGATTTTTCTCTTGTTCTTCTTTGCTCCATAAGAGAGGTATTGTACTGTATGTCATAATTGTCACCCTGACCAAACTGTTTAATTTGCCTTGCATCAAGCAGAGATTTGCTGACTGACAACCCATACATGTAACAGGTCATCCGCCGAAGGGGGATGGGGGTTAGGGGGTCTGGTGCCAGCGGGGGGATGTTTGGCTAAAAATCGCCAAAAATCGCTAATTTGGGCTGAGATACAGCTAAAAATCCTGTTTTGCAGACGATTTTACCATTTTTTGTGTCTGAAATCGTAAAAAATCGCTAAAATTTGTTCAAAAAATTATCTGCCAGAAAATCGGAGGGGGCTCGGGAAAATCGTCTCGGGAGGGGCCCCATCCGAGGGGTCTCCTAACTCGGGTGGAGGCAGACCCCCTGTTACATGTATGCTGCTGACACCTGTTATCAGTTCACAGTTTTAGAGAAAATGGTTGTTTGTCTTCTAAAGAGCTAAAAATGAAACGAATTTATTGAATATTTAGTTGCGAAATGTGGAAAATATGCTTGAAAAGCCGCTGCTTATAAGAAAATGTAGTCATAGTCAAACGGTTTGACTACCTGGTCTTCGTTTGACTACGTATTTATGGTAACCAAGGTAGTCAAACTTTGACTTTGACTACCTGTCTGTTTGACTGCGATATCACAAAAAGTATTAACTATGACTTTGACTTTGACTATAGTCATAACAACACTACGATACAATCAAGAGAAAGAAAGGGCATGATTGTTCTCAGAAAACAAAAAGCACATTCCAAGGCATTAGGAAGCACCAAAACCGGGTGACTAGATGAGCCCCGTGCCCGGCCCAGACTAACACCGACCTACCCACCCCTGCTAGTAGAAAGCCTAAATCCATTAAGGAGTCTGCGAACGCCAGAGATGTCAGGAATTGAACTCATGCTGAACAGTACTCCTCGCGGAGTGCTTTGAAGCGCAGCACAGCTAGAAAGACCAAAGAGTTGACAGACACAAGTATGTGTAAAAATAGAAAGTGGAGAGCAGAGAATTTAGTGTTTCTTTCATACATGTAACAGGGGGGTCTGGGGGGTCTGCCCCCACCCGACTTAGTCCAGCCCCCCCCGAGACGATTTCACCGACCCCCCCCTCCGATTTTTCTGGCAAGTAAATTTTCGAGCAAATTTTTGCAATTTTTTACACTTTCACACACAAAAATTGCCAAAATCGCCTGCAAAACAGCACTTTTTAGCTGTATTTCAGCCCAAATTAGCGATTTTTGGCGATTTTTAGGCCAAAAATTCCGATTTTTCTCGATTTTTGAGCATTTTTTAGTGCCCACCCCCCTCCCCCAAAATTTTGGCTCAGACCCCCACCCCGGCCGGCGCCAGACCCCCCTCCCCCATCGGCGGATGACCTGTTACATGTATGGTTTCTTTACTGTTGATCAAGCCGTCTTCTTTGCTTTCATACCAGCCGTACAGCAGCAGTAAAAGTGAGGCACCTTGATAGTGGGTGCAACAAGACTGGCGACCATGTGTGTAAAGATCCCGCGAAACCTTGAATGGGCATAACTCTGTACTGTAGGAACTGTAGGTCGTAGATCAATTGTGATGTCATTTTTGGACTCAGCGGTCAAAACTGCATCTAATAGCTTGGCGCTGAAGTGGAACATTCTTCCCTTATACATTCTTGCTTGTAGTAGAGTAGGTATGGGCGACCATTTTTAATAATTCGCGCTACGACAACGAAAATATGCTGAAAGGGCCGATAGCATGACCGCGTAGGACAATTCAGGCAAAAAACCGCATTCGATTTCATCAAACATTAGAAAAATGCGATTTAATGACAGCCGCCTGCGAAGGACTTTTCTATGGCGCACTTGGTACCATTTTTATTATGGGTAATATATTTGAATAACTCGCGCTACAAGAAAAAGTTTATGCTAAAACGGCGACAGCATGACCGGATGCGATAAATTACGCAAAAAAGCGCACTTGATTTCATGAAGAATTAGAGAAATTCGTGTTAAAAACAGTTTTTGTGTGAGCCGCGCAGTTTAGTAATTAGCATTTGGTCGCACATTTGAACTGGGACTGATTTTCTGTGGCGCAATTTACGAAGATGCAACACACTTGATTGTTTAAAATCTACTAGAAGGCCGTGAATGTCCGTAACACAGCTAAATTAATGCGAAAAAGTATGATTGCAAGCGTTGCACAAAATAAAATACTGGAATGGGAAAAATTTAGGGTTACAGAAACTTCAACACCGTTTGTGGGGTTAACGACAAGCAGCAGA